>JXCR01144993.1:216320-241533 GCA_002079205.1 Phalaenopsis hybrid cultivar | reverse complement strand
TATGGAGAAATCTGTTTTCGAATGTGATGATGCTATTTGTAATTTGAGTGATGATAATTTCAACTTGGCAATGTGCCTTGACCTCGATTTGCATAATGCATTGATCGTTGCCTGCTACCTTTGATGCCTTCAATCATATTGTCAAGTAGAACTTGTATTTATGTCAACAAAGGTGTGAGTATTCTTTTCCTATATATGTTTTTTTGGCACTATGTCTAGCCTATACCAATAATATCTAATTTTGCTATCCTCCTAGATACATAATATTGCATCACTAACCTCCTAAAGTTCCCTGGAAGATTGCAAAAAGATGCATAGTGCATTGGAAGATAAAGTGATACAAACTGTGCTAAGTTTAAGCATTTTGTTCTATTAGGCAATATTATGGAAGATCAATGGTTTTTATTTATCGAGTTCTTCAGATCTTATTTTTTTTTTTTGCAAGCTGCTATGCTAGGCTAGTTTTTTTTTATATGAGGAAAATGTCTCTATGCCTAACAAGGAATTATCCAATCACTATTTATGAGTGTAAATTTGAATATTGTTTTCACATGCTTTTGAGATGCAACATTATATCTAATATTTGGAAGAGGCTCTATAACGTTTTGGCATAATCTTCTTTATTGGATGCTTAGGTTATACCTTTTTCCAGCTTGAGTTGATTTTTGGAAGGCAGACAACTATTTTATGAAAGTCTTAATTTAGGATTATATTAAATCACTTGAAATACTGATCCAATTTAGGAATAAAATAATTCCTTTGACACGCGGTTCCCTTTTAGGAATACAATAAATTTCTTGATATGAAGATCTAATTTAGAAATAAATTATTTAGTTTTATTATTATTTTTTTCTTGTTTCTATATGTATTCATTATACAATGTATAGATAGTAGTAAGTGTGCATAATGAAAGTTGAGTTTAAATTTCATTTCACATTTTTAGGTTATTACACCTCTAATTTTTATTTGGTTTTCGTTGCCAAATACCTATTTGCTATGTCTTGTTTTTCATTGCCGACATTCTTTTTATTTCTTTTCTGTTGTGATAGCCTTCACAAATGATATATTTCGTTAACTTGTGTTGTCAAAAATTACTAAAACAAATTGTTATTTTTCCTTTAGTGGAGCACCAAAGGCATCTTCCTCCTTGTGAACTCCAAAATATACATAACTCTTACATTGGTCAAAATTACTTAAAATGGTCATCAATTAGTTCTTACTTATGTAATATTCCAAAGAAAAATTCAATATCTTATTGACAAAGGTTCGAAAAAGGGTTATCCAAATTTTGATGCCTGAGATTAAGATGTTTTCATGATTATGTCTTGGTTATAGAGTGCAATGACATAAAAAATCAATGATACATGTCTATTTCTCTCCTCTGCAAAAGATTTTTGGGATGCCTTTTACTAAATATACTCGAAATCTAATATTGTTGCACCTGTGTATGAAGTCAAAGTAAAGATTGTTGTTGTGAAACAGGGTAATAATACGGTAATAAAATATTCAAATATACTGCAAACTCTATGACAAGAACTCGACCATTATAGGTTCTTGAGATGGAGTGTCCCAAAGATGTGATCTTGAAGAAATTTAATGAAAAAGATCGAATGTATAATTTTTTATTTAACCTAAATATAAAATTTGATCAGGTTCGGATTCAAAATCTTATCAAGGATGATGTCACTTCATTAAAGGAGATTATCACCATGATTCAAGTTAAGGAGTGTCAAAGAGGCATTATGATTGAACCAATGACAATAGAAGGGTTTGCCATGGTTGCACAATGGAGGACATCCCAAAATGACTTGATATAATATTTAGTGCAATTATTTAAAGAAGAAGAAACATACTAATGATCTTTGTTGGAAGTTGCATGGAAAACTTATTATTTAATTCGAGAATGGGGTCAATTAGATGGTCAAAAAATTCAATAGCAAGCTTATCAAGTCTCAACCACAAAATCCACTTTACAGAATTCGATCCCACAAACTCTTATAGAGACTACTATCTGCAATCTTATGTAGGCTGAGATTGAGAAAAATCGAAGTTTTTTGGGGGACCAGCCTAGTGACTTTTGGTCATTAGCACTCTGGTAAGTCTATCTCTTGCAGATTTCATGCCTTGGACTAGTTTAAAAATTTCATTTGGGTTATTGAGGTTGGAGTCTCATATCACTTGATACATTCCTCGATTCATTTCATAATAAATCTACATTGTCCTCGTAGTAGAAAAATTACTGTTGCCGACAATTATGTTACTAAAGTGACCGGTGTTGATCACATCTAGTTGAGTTTGTCATTATTATTAAAAGATGTACTATAGGTTTCAAAATTAACCAATTGTTATTTTGTCTATTCACAAACTGACCCATGATATGAACTTATTGTCGTGTTTTACTCGTCTTACTATATCTTTCAATATTAGGTTTTTTTTTAATTGATCGTGGATTTAATTCACTGTTGTTTTGGTTTGAAACATGAATAAAACGAGGGCAATTAAAGGCATGAGGAATAAGATTATTTGTGGTTCGAATATTAGGATAAAATTGAGAGATGAGTTGCATAGTTGTTTGATTACTCAATACTTTGGAGGGCAATCAATTTATAATCTAGGCTGCAATTATATCGTTTGCCCCTAATAAAAATTTGGAACCCAATTTTGGAGGGGTAAAACATAGGAGTATCTACGATATCATTATGTTGAGGAGTATCTACGCCCATAAATGAAATCGGATAATATAATCTATGAAGCTTTCACACTGAATCCATTTTAGTTTGACACCAAATTGGTTATGTATCATGACAAGAAAAATTAGATGGATAGTGGCCTCATTGGACTTGTGTTTAAGAAGAATAATCCACGAGACTAGTGCTATCATCGATGAAGAAAACAAACTGTTGAGCTTCTGTGACAGGGAATTTTAGAGGTGCCCTATATATTAGGGTAAGCAAATAAAAAGAAGAAGAACTATTATTGCTAATTGGAAAAAAAAAAAAGCTTCTTCAAGTTTGACAAATTCACATGTGTCACAATGAAAGTCTTCAACATTAATTTTTTTAAACAAACAAGGTAATGTCTTTAAAATAGTAAATGAATGTGATAGAAACGAAAGTGTTGATGTCAAATGACATCTTTTTTTGAAATAAAACAACAAGACAGTGAAAAAATATGCTTGATAGTAGGTGAGTATGTGATTGATGTATTGAGTTAGTACAACACCTTTTTTCCTCGTTCCTGAAACCTAATCCTGAAATACATGGTAAGATGGATAAAATAAGATATTAAAGTTCATATCGTAGGCTATTTTGTGAATATATAAAAGATTAGTGAATACTTGTGGAACTTAAAGTGCTTTTTTTAATTATAAGGATGAACTTAACTGAATGTGACAAACACCAACGATTGTGGTAATATAACCATCAACAACAATAATTTTTTTATTGCTAGGACAATATGAATATGTTGTAAAATGGCCCTAGTAATGTATCATGTGACATGTGGCTCCTGAGTCAATCATTGATGTAATGCGTTGTTTCATTTCCTCAAAGAAGTTAAAGAGAGGTTGAAAAGGAGACGAAGGGAAGAGTCGAAGTGAAAGGTCATAAAGAGGGGAGGAAGCGGGCAGTCAGGGACATGAATGGGTATTCTTCGTTCTATAAGTTGCCGCATGAGGGAGTTAGAGGTGAGATCAAGCGGTAAAAATGACTTATTTGGTGGGCCGATCGACACGCATTAAGGAGGAAGGGCCTCGTGCTATGGTGGTTATTATGTGCGTCTAGGGCAGAGAAGGAGATGCCATAAGCTTATGCAGGAGGCTTTTGGTTCTAAGGTCAAGCGGCTTTGTAGGAGGAAAAAAAAGACGAGAGGAAGAAGCTATCATGACGTGTGAGCGCAGAGGAGGCGACTGCGAGGGATTCTCCTACATGTATATTGGCTTGATCCCATGTAATCGAGTCGAAGGAGAAGAGAAGAATTCAAGCAGCCAAAATTTAGGTGAGTTATTAAAGTTTCGATATTAATGAAATATATTTTTTAGTTTTTATTATAAAAATATGAATATTAAAAGCTATAAGTACTTATGTTAAATTAGAGTGGAAATTAATTATAAATGTTGATTTAATTTTAGTTTTTTTGATCAAATTAAAGTAACATGAATACTTAGAAAATAAAAGTTTTGATCAATAATTAAAATAACATAAGTAAATAAAAGACAATTAATGATATACTTAAAATTATATTTTCTCGATATTGTAGGCGGTTAATTATTGGAGAGAAGATAAGCAAGTTTGAGGATTTAAGACCAGTCACAATGTTTTTTGATGAATACTCTTACTCCTAGATTTATGGTAGTATTTGTGTTTCTTCTCAATCAATTGCATTAATAGTTATTGATATCTATAAATTCACGTTTCAGTTTATCCTAATTTATATACTCTTCTTTTAAGTGGTCATATATGAATGCTAGGTCTCCTTTCAGTAAAAATTATAACATGTTTTTTAAAGATTTATATGTTATATTATATGTCTTAAATTAAGCATAAGAATGATCTTGATTATCTATCTATAAATTCATGTTTCTTGTATGTGTATTTTCCACTATAATGGAGTCGCCCCTTTAATGTACTAGCGGGGAACATTATGGTACCATGCATGTAAATAAAAAAAGATATTGATACTGAAGTTTTTTAGCTGGTACTATTTTTAGATGATACTTTTGTGCGGTTGTATATATATAAAATGATATAGATATATTATTGATATAGTAAAACCCATTGAATATTATGAAATATTATAATTGATTATATTCATTAACTATAAATTTTTTTATACTATTTATTTAAAGTTTAACTGGCATGTATATTTTTTTCTTTGTATGACTATAATTTAGGAGTGTGAGTGTTCACTAATTTTGGTTAGCTTAATGTTGTTTTAAGCTAAATTTTTAGGTGTAATTAATTGATTAAAAGAAGAATAATAGAAGATAAAATGTTTGTAGAAGATGTGATCCTGTAATGAGGTAAATTTATTTGTATTACTTTAATTTAATTTCTTTAGTGGTTATCTCTAAGGGTCTGTTTGGGACAGCTGCAGCTTATCCAGCTTCTGCTGATAAACAGCTTATCCTGATAATCTGTTGATGAGCAGCTGATCCGGATAAACTGTCTGGCTGTTTGGTTGGCGCTTATGGAACAACTGATTCCGAAAAATTGATCATTATGCCCCTGTTCTGAATAAACAATTTAGCTGTTTGGTTAGTGCGTTTTGTAAACAGCTTATTTGAATTTTTTTTTTAATTAAATAAATAATTTGTGCAGCAGAATCTGTTCTTTTCTCAACCCTATTTTGGATAAGTTGTTTAGTTGTTTGGTTTGTGCGTTTGAAAAACAGTTGATTTGTAGTTTTTCGTAGATAAAAGATCATTCAGACAGACGCAGTGTTGCAGTATACACTAGAACTTTAACGGTTACACATCTGACAGTTGAGAATAAAAAAAAAATATCATTTCATAACAATACAAAATCATGATGGTTGGTTGTCATGGAACATTAGAAGAACGCTAAGCAACGATCATTGGCATGCATTGGATAATGGTTGACATGGAACATTAGAAGTAAAGAATGATGAACGGTTAGCTTGATTGTTATTTTAATAAACAAGAACATGAAATAAAAAAGATCAAAGTTGAACTTCAATGGTTAAGAGGAATTGATCATTAGCAAACATCAAGCAATAGTAAGCTAGGAACATAAGAAGTCAAGCAACAAGGGATAGCCAGCTTGGTTGCTTTGTTGATAGCATGAGAGCCTCAACAACCAGAAATAAAAACATCTAACATGGACTCAAATCCAAGTGTTCTTTGTATGGTTTGTTTATTTCATCAAAACACGTTGTCTAGACAATAAAATTTGTTAAAAATAGATGTCAAAATCCATTCTTTTTAAGTTCTTGATCCAAATACTTAGGTGCTTTATTATAAAGAATTTATGTTAAATATGTGCTTAATCAAATTAATAGCCATTGCTGCAAATCGCTTCTCATTATGGCTTCAATAGGAAGCATACTGCATATATTTGAAACAAAATTTAACATGCACAAATCCAAAAATAGCATCCACGTGAATTCAAATAACCAAACAAATTTGTTGCACAATTGATCAAATTCCAATGAATTATAAACCAAACAAAAACTACTGACGCAATATTTCATACAATGCATGACAGTTTAATTTGTGAAATATTAAAGTCTTTTCCATCAAGTACTATAACTCCATCAAACAAAAAATGCAACACCTAATCTGAATTGTTTAGAATTTCTCATCAAAATAAAGTCGCCGATTTCCGGGACTTAAATCCTCTTGATTTAACATGGAGACGATCCCATTATTTCAAACCACTTGGATGTGTAGGATGGAATACTACACAGTCATTGTGGTAACTGTATAGGATCAAAGCCCATTAATTCCAACACAAAAATCCCGCCAATAAACTTTTCTCATCTAGTCCGGTGCATAAATAATAATAGGACTCGCCAATATCAAATCCAAACCACCCCCATTCATGCCCGATTGAATAAAGCACTACTCCAAAAAAGTAAATCCTACCAGCTCCTAACATCCATGATCCAACTGTCTCTAGAAAAAAAAAATAATAATAAAAACTCAAAACCCCATTAAAATCTCCAAAATCCGACACACATTGCTCGATTCCTAACAAAAGCGAGGCAGTTAATCCAACAAATCAAAGAAAATTAAATACCAATGCCGCAAACAAGCACTCCAGACTTCAATTCAAGCAGTCAGTCAAAGCTCAAAAAAAGTAAAAAAGAAATAGATGTAAAGCACACAAAAATCTTAAAAAAATAAAGCAATGCAAAGTTACCAAATCGGGTGTGAGATAGCTGTATCCCTCTGGTTAGGTGGGGATGTTTTCATCATAGATGAAGCCAAAGCCGGCAGGGAAGGTGGAGGAGGTGATCCCGTCGGCTGAGATTTGAATTGGATCCTTGTCGTACTCCTTGGCAGTGAGGGTTGAGTAGGAACCGTAGCTCTGGGAGGAGATGTAAGGATTGAACCCCAAATAGCAGTCGTCGCCGCCTAGGGATCTCATCGGCGTCGAAATAGGATGCATCTCTCCAATTCCTTCCGCCTCCCTGATCGACTTCAAGCTTTCAGCGAACGGGAGAGAGCAGGGGCGAAAGGTCTTTCGCCCAAATGAAACGCGGATCGCAAGTCCTCCCCCACGATCCGCGTTTAATGTAAATGCAAAACGTCTTTTTTCCATAAGCTCGCGGAACGCTTTATTCAAACGGGCGGTGGCGTTTTTAAAAAAGCCACCACTGTAAATAAGCTGTCCCAAACGGGCCCTAAGTCTCGGGCCAGATCATGACAACCCAATGACCTTGTGTAAACCGTTCTAAGGCATGTAATCCATAAAAGAGTGGTTTGAAAAAAATCCTAGACTTGAAAACCAAGGGTCCTGATACCATGTCAAGAAACATGAAGTAAAATTAAGGCTCATCTTTAATTATACACTAACTAATATATGTACCTACACACATATATACTTCTACATATATGTATATACATAATATCTGTGTGCGCGCGTCTCTATATATATACGTATGTTTGTATATATGTGTGTGTATGTATCTATGTCTGTATATATATTTGTATGTATGTATCTATGTTTCTATATGTATATGTATGATGTATACATGCAAACATGTTACATTGACTATACATAGAAATCAGAAAAAAAAAATAATAAGAAAACTAAAATATTCTATTTCTAAACTAGATCATTATGCTAAGGGAATTATTCTATTCCTAAATTTGACCCTCATATCAAGTGCTTTATTGTATTCTTAAATTAAAACTTCCTAAATAAAAAACTTTCCTAAATTAAAAAATTCCTAAAATAGTTATCCACTTTCTAACAACCTTTATACAATTATTTTCTCTTCTTTAATTTTGTGCAAATGGGTATATTGAGGCCAATGAATTTGATTGAATGTGTGGAAATATTTATTTATTGTTTTGGTGATGTTGGAAGAGCATTTCTTGTTCACTACAAAAACACTGGACCTTTTTTTAGAAAGAAACTATAAGCATTCTCAATGACTAGTTCTGTAGATTGAATTGCATCACTTGGTGAGTACAATGCTAGCACAGAGCTGGTGCCGAGTCTGTTTCTGAATTTAAACTAAGTTTGAAAATGTAATACAAGATGAGAATATTCATACATAACTAACATTGTTATCATCATTGCTTCAATTGCAAGGGAATTCTTAGGATTTTATTGTCATTTCTTTTGGAAAATTTGGACTGTCTGAAACAAAATTTGTGTATTCTGTATCCTTTCGGTAGAAGCTTCCGTCATTTTTTTTTTTTGATATTTTTTTAATACTCAAGTAATATTTGATGAAGCGAGTTGGTGTAAATCTGAAGTGAAATTCCATCCAATTTCGTTGATAGTTTTGTGGTCAGCCTTTTATCGAAGTCAAACTAGAAAGCAAAATTTATTGATACGTTGGTTGAAAAAACCTGTTTTCTATTCAACCATGCATGTTATATATGTGTATGAATGATATGTGTGGATTGTGAAAATAATTCTTGTTTAACTCTAGCAAAAGTAAAATTGAAGGCGATTGATTTATTTTTTTCTCTGTTGGTTCTCTTCAGTTCATTTTGCAGGCAAGGGCAATATGCCCTTTAGATCCACTGGTCTATAATGAACTTGGAGTTGTTGCTTATCATATGAAGGAGTAAGTAACCGCGTTCTTGTGTCTTTGCCATGTTTCTTTCTTAGTTGTTTGTTTTATGATTTTTTTTTTCTGGATGGTACTTATTATTTTTTTGGTTTTTGATGCGTTTGTCTAGTTGCATGATTGTATCATCAGCACATTGATTTATTTTAATAACCATAAGTTAAATAGTTATTTTTTGCTTTTGTTTCCATTGTTTTCTTATTTCTGAAACGGCCATACTTTCCCTGGACAAAATTATACTTGTAAATACAAATCTTATGCTGCACATGAAAGTAGTTTAATCTTTCCCTCCCTCTTCCTTTCTCTCTCTCTCTCATTTTCTCTCTCTCTCTCTCTCTCATTATGATAGTGCTGATGATGATGATCAGCGCAATGAAAATGCAAAACTATAGTGGATTTCTATTGTTTGATTGATGGGGGAATATCTAGTTATGCAAGAACCATGGAGATGAAGAAAAGTGAATTGAGAAGATCAAATGAATGAATGCCTAAAAGAGAGGCATGCAATAGGAAGGGACAATGGTACCTAAATGAGCGAGTCACCTAAAGCCACACTGACCGACAAGGGTACCTCAAGGAGAGTTGGCAAGACATGACAAAGGAATGACAAGATAGATCCGAGTGGAAAGAAGCCATAAAAGTGTAGTTTTTCCAATATAGGGCCTGCAGTGAGGTGTTTAGGTGCCACAACTATTGACACAACCACCAGTTGTCCCCCTAGCTGAGCCATCTCATTCACAGGTTAGGGCGTCATCGAGGAGCCAGAGGATAGAGGAATAAATTCAGTTCCACAATAGTTCTGCAGTAAGAGTCGGAAGAGATCAGTCATGGCTGATGCACATTATCTTTTGCATCAAATAAAGAGCAAGTTTTGTAGTTTGATCAATTGACGATGAGAGTTGTGAAAATGTGTTCACATTAATGGTGAAAAAATTAGGATTAGCCACCCAAAGTTCCCTCACCTGGCTGAAAAAGGGAAATGTGATACACACAGATTAACAATGCTTGGTTGAATCTTCAATTCGAGATCAATTGAAGGAGCAAGTGTGGTGCTAAGCTGTCATATTTTGTTGTGGGGCCTTCTTGCAGTTCGACCACAAGACTCAACACAATGGCTTCAAGAGTACCAACTCTTTTAAAAAGGATGAGAAATACATCATGTTGTTACATGTGAAGAATGTAAGAGGTGTAGACGACACAGAGGAGCCGTTTGTCATAAGGGCCACCTTCATGTAGGTAATTCAGGATACTTTAGTGGTGCTGGCATTGGTCCTACTTAAAAAAGATGGAAAACACATTGTTTTATTACTTGTTAGGTGTACGCGACACAAAGGAGGCATTTGTTAGTCTCAAGGGCTACTTTCATGCAGGCAGTTTAAGATGCTCTGGTGACATTGAAATTAGTCCTACTGTAGGGAAACAGGGAGAATGCGATACCAACACCTCTACAAGAACTACTACATGACCTCTAGGATGTGATGACCAACAATCTTTCAGAAGCATTTCCTCCATTGAGGGACATTTAGCATAACCTGGATCTCATGTCAAAATCAATGTTGTTGAACTTGCCCGCCTATAGATTGAGATCTGCGAAGTAAGAGCACTTACAGCGACATGTACAAGATCTCGTCGTGTTAGGGTTGGTTAGAAAGAGTATCAGTTTGTGTGTTGTTGCTGCCTTGATGGTACTCAAGAAGGACAGTTCGTGGAGGATCTGTGTTGACAACAGAACCATCAACAAGATTACCATCAAGTATTGATTTTCTATACCTTGCCTGGAATATCTCTCGGACCAGTTACATGGAGCCAACATCTCTTTCAAGATCAGCTTACTCGGTGGGTATCACCAGTTCCGGATGAGGCCATGGGATGAGGGGAAGACTGTTTTCAAGACACAAGATGGTTTATACGAGTGGATAGATGCCTGTCAAACGTGCCCCACACTTTTATGAGATTGATGATTCGATATTCCCGGCCAACATTGGAAAATATGTGGTGGTCTACTTTGATGGCATTCTGATATACAACCGATCCAAGGGGCATCTACAGCACCTGAGAGCGCTATTCAAAATATTGCGAGCAGAGAGGCTATATATCCATCCAAAGAAGGTCTCATATATGTAGACCCAATATGCGTTTTGTGTTATGTCATGTCTAGTGCAGTTTTTCTATGAATACCTCACAACAATCGTTTATTGATCTAAGGAAGTTTCTTGGACTAACATCGTTTTATTGGCGATTCATTAGAAGCTTCATTACAATCACTCCCTATTTGACAAAACTTTTGAACGGAGACAAATTTCAGTGGCAGAGACAACTCGGAATAGTTTCAGTGCACTCGATGTGACCCGAGCACTAGTCCTGGCATTTTCGGATTTTAACCGGTCATTAGAAGTTAAGTGTGATGCATCTGACGTGGGGATAGAAGCAGTGTTGAGCTAGGGAGGTTGCCTCACATTTTTTAGTGAGAAGCTGAATGATTTTAGGAGAAAATACTCGATATATGATAAAGAGTTTATGTTATTGTAAGAGCTCTTGAGCACTGGAGCCATTACCTGATGACAAGCAAGTTCATGTTGTTTTTGGATCATGAAGCTTTGAAATTCTTTAGCAACCATAGCAAACTGAAGGCCTGACATGCAACTTGGGTATTTTTATCATCTTTCCAGTTCGTGCTTAAGCATAAGACATAGTGTCATAGTCAAGTAGAAGATGCACTAAGCCACCACCAATTGCCAATCATTGTGATGCAAGCTCGCATCGTCAGCTTTGATGTAGTAAAGGAGCTCTAAGAGAAACCAGGATTTCTGGAAAATTTGGTAGCAGTTTCTGGAGAAGTCTATCAGGCAGCACTACAGAGCTGATCAATATCTGTTCTACTAGAGTAAGTTGTGTGTTCCTAGATGTTAGTTGAGGAATTTCATTGTTTAGGAATGCTACAGTGGAGGGCTCGCTAGTCATTTTAGCAGAGACAAGACTTGTACTCGTGAGAGAAGTCTCCTTTTGGCCTCGACTAGCGAGAGATGTAAAGCGACATGTTAGGCAATGTAAGGTTTGTCATTTGGCAAAACCCAGGGGGGCATAATGCAAGATTATACACCCCATTTCTAGTACCAGAGGCAGGATGGGTGGACGTTAGAATGAACTTTGTGCTGGGGCTTCCGAGGAAAGTAAAACAATTCCATCATGGTCCCGGTGGATCGATTGTTGAGAATGACATATTTCATATAGTGCCACCAGACACTAGATGCCTCATATGTCGCCAACTTGTATTTCATAAAAATTATGAGGCTGCATGAGATACAGGACCATCACTTTAAACAGAGATGTCAAATTTTTGAGTCACTTTTGGAGGACAATATAGGGAGAATTAGACAATAAGCTTCAATTTTGTTCCTCATCACACCCTCAAACGGACGATTAGATGGAGGTAGTAAGTAGGAGTCTTGGATATTTAATGAGATGCTTATTTGGGAAGAATATCAAGTAGTGGGATTTGATTCTTGCTTAGGTAGAGTTTCCGTACAACAGATTTGTAAGTCAGACATGAGTAATACCCCATTTGAGATCGTGTATAGGCGAATTCCGCTCATTTTACTTGAATTGATACCGCTCCTGTCGATGTCAGATATTAGTGAGAATGTCGAGGAATTGGTGTACGAGATTCAGAAACTCCACGAGAAAGTCAGAAAAAATATCATTAAGCAAAATCGTAAGTACCAGGCACAAGCAAAAAGATGAGGAATAAGGCGGCCTTTAAAAATTGAGAGCTCTAGTCTGGATCCGACTGAAGAAAGAGATATTCCTAGTCAGAGATTTGGAAAAATCAAAGCTAAAAGCAGACAAACCTTTCAGAATACTTTGGAACCTGAATGATAATTACTATAAGATCGACCTGTCAGGGGACTATAATGTTTCAATCATTGAGAGACTGACACGAGTGTTAAGTTTGGTTGAACCGACTGTCGGCCGTTTTTTTTAAACCTTTGTGGTTTGAAAAAAGTAGTGATTTTGTGATTTTGAAAATAATTTAAGTATGAATACAACTCTTTTTATTTTAAAAAGTAACATTTTAATTATAAAATAGATGAGACCAAACGGGTCTCACATTTTAAATAACTTAAATAATTGAATACAATACTACAAGTAATACACTTATCCCGAGGGATAAATATATCACTTGTAATAAAAATTGAATCACCTAGATTAAACAATTTGTGACATCCGTGTTAGTTTTCAAAATATTTTTATAAAAAGGCCAACAAGTTCCCCTATCTAAAAAAAAATTAGATAGGATTTATTTTATCTGGGTTCCTGGTTCCCTATAGCGGCAAGCCCCTATAGTTAATTACATCTTAAATGATCGAAATCACTTAAAAAAACTCTCGATTAAGATCAGGTGATTTTGTTTTTAAGATTTCAAAGTTTAGGTTTTCACGGTTGGACATGGGAAAATCAAATAGGAGTAGCTCAAAATAGGAACAATTATTTAAGGAATCCAAAGGGAAGAAAAGTAGGGGATATCACAGATCCAGGAGAAACCCTGGAGATGTCCCAACTATCCTATTGTTCGGCTTTATGTCTTTGAAGTGATGATTATTTGATATTTCAATTCTGCAAATTATTTAGGATTTAGGACTTATGTTTACACAATATCGAACTGTGCAAATAGCCCAAAAATATAGGAGGATTTACACCGTACCGTATGGTAACCTCGGAATCCTAAAGCGTTAGGACTTATAATTGTACAACAGAGTTGTGCAAAAAGCGTAAAGAGTGATTATATGGGTTGTTATTTAAACTAAAGAAGGTGATAGGTGATGTGAATGTGTTTTCCTGCTGCAGATCCACCTTGAAGTTGTTCCTCGTCGTGCTGCCCACGGTGTTCGCTCCAAACTCTTCGTAGTAGCATCTCCTGGTTCAGTTTTAGTTTTGAACATGCTCCTAACCACTAGGTTATTCTATATTAAGGCATAGCATATCAAAGTAACTAAACATGCAGTGTGAAAGAAAAGTAACAATGTACTGTACAGTAAAAATGAAAGACAGTATAACATGCTGAAAGAAGAGTATAACATGTTATAAAGAGTAGTATAACAGGATATAAAAGCAATATAACATGCTCGAAAAATAAAATGCTGTAATATAAATTAAACTTGTACATCTGTTAGGTTCATTGCTCTTTTAAGTTTAGCTATTATGCGCTGTGTAAAAGAGGAAAGTATGACCGGAAGAAGACTTAATAGAAACAGGTAAATCGTAGGAAAAAGACAAACAAATAAAATGAAATACAATATCACATATAAAGGACCAAGAATAGGAAATTTATATGTGATATTGGAATATCTCCAATTTCCAGGAGGATTTGAGTGTAAGATAGACTCAAATCCCGGAGCATTAGATTTCAGTTTTGGTCAAGTTAAGGTAAGAATTTCATTATTTGATCTAATTAAATCAGATATGAATCACAATCTAGTGCACCCTCGTGCCTAGTGTACTTATTATTTCATGAAATCGGGTCAGGTGCCTAGCTTATTGGGATCATTTGAAAATTAGGAGGATGGACTCTTTCTTAAGGTGTGCTCCTAAAACCTAGGAAGTCTACACTTTAGTTTAAACTTGAAGTGTCTTAAAGTGTCTAACTTCAACTAAGTGTCTTTCCACTAATCCTTAAGTATCTTTTAGATCAAACTTAACTCCCTATCAGACTCCTAAAACCTAAGGGGTGAACCTATAGTTTTGGCAAAAGGGTTGTGAAGTGTGCTCCGAACCTAATTAGAAAAATTGGATGTAGGTTTATTCCAAACTTAAAGGACCTAAATGCAGGTCTACTAATCTTTCCAATCCATGTCCCTAATTGTTATCTAAGCTTTCATTTTCTTCCAACCCCTAACTATTCTTCCAATTTACAATTTTACCTTTCATATACAAAAATAAACGGTAGATGGTTCGCTATTCTATTCCCCTTTAGGTTTTATTACCTCGAAAATCCAAATCTTATTTTTAATTTCCTCTCCATTTCTCTTTCCCTCATATTTTCCTTAAGATTATGAATCATTTCTGAATATAATTAAATCGGAAATTCTCATTTTTAACTTAACCGTTAAAAAAAAAACAAAACAAACAAAAAAGGAGACCGATTCATTTTTTGAAGACCAAGCCAAATCGGTGAAGCTTAAAATGAAATCAAGAATGTATCGGTCTAAAACCGTTTAAATTTGTTAAAAAAGAAAATGATCGGATCAATCCCGAGAAAGATATCCTTTCCAAATTGCATACTAAGCAAGTTAAACATCTTACAAAGTGCATTTCAAAAATTCGAAAACTGCAGCTTGAAAGCTCCAAAAATTGCAGTCAAATAATACCAAATGAAGCCTCAGACTGTAGCTCAAATGCCACCAAAAACAGTCTCAAACATCTCTGAAAACCGATCTGTACCGAACAATAAAAAGCACGACAAATGGGAGAAGCCATCGAAATGAATTTGAATCATTTTAACTTCTATATGAGCCACGAGCGTTGCAAAAAGAAACTTCAGCACTCAACCCAGCATACAGCTGAAAGTAAAGGTGAATGAAGAAAGCTCAAAGAACTTAAAAGAGAACAAAACTTAAATACCTTTCGAAAGAAACATATAGCGTTTAATCAACTCAAAAAGCTCGACAAATAACCAACTTTCAAAAGGGCATTTGCACCCTTCCAAATCGACGATTAATCGAGCCCACAACAAAGCTTCGAGAGTTTTCAAACCTTTCATAAATCAAAGCTACATTAGTTCTCATTCTTTCAAAATGAAAGCCTCAATATTAAAAAATTCCGCAATACGAATCATTTGAGAATACAGGTTGATGCCAACTAAGTAAATAGCCAGAAGAACTTTCAAACTTTTGTAAATAAAGCACCAAAAAGAAGTAGGTTTCAACCATGAATACACATTTAAAATCCTTCCATAAACAAAGCTTATATTTCTTCCAAAAAGAATCAGCAAGTGTGTATGGCAAAAAACATCACCCCTATATCTCCAAAAAAAAAAATCAGCCAATTTGCTAAGTCAAATGGTATTTACATATACGGCTCACAAATTCATAGGGATTTAGGGAAAGAAAGCTGATATTCAGGTGTCATATATGTAAATATTTTAAAATCCGAAAATTATAAGATGTGCAAATATATGTAAGAATTGAGAAGCATGCATGCAAATTTACAAAATTTCATAAATACCAATCAACTTATTTGCATTTACCCATCCAACCCTTGCGCATTCGCATATCAAACACCCAAATATTCTCTTTCACGTGACCAAATAGCATATCACAAAGAACCTTTATGTGCGAAGAAATTCTATAGATGTTTCAAAAAAAGAACTTTCATGTGACTACGAATTGGATCACAAAATTTTTGCTGAAAAGAGATTTCACATTAGCGCTACCAAAATAACACGGCAATGGATGTCGGAGAGGGAGCGACTCCAAAGAAAAACATTTTTTTTTTTAGTAAAGCAACTCCTATGCTTGAAAAGATATATTTCACCTCTCAAATTTTCTAAAAGAGCAAAAGACTGAGGCCCTCCAAATATTGACATTTGCCAAATAAACCTATCAGATTTTCAAAAAAACAATGCACCGTGTGTTACATATGTAACTGCATAAGAATTGCATGGTATGGAGGAAAATCTTCTAAATCAAATACTGTAGTCCCGCACATACATATTAAGCAACAAGAACCAAATTAGAAGCTTCAAAATTCCGTATAAAAAAGTAGCAACAATTTCAAATTTTATTCACACCACTAACACCTAACTTTATTTTTGCATTTATATTTTCCAAATCGGCCAATTAGGAGCAAAGGAGAGCTCCAAATCTTATCCCTAACATGTTGAAATGGAGCCTCAAATGTACTTAAGCATGTATTTCAACAAAACCGTGAGGTGAAGAGCAGGTAAAGAGCAAGAGTGGCTCCAAAATAACCTCCTAAGCATGCCGATATGGAGATTTCAATGCATTTAACCATGCATATCAGTAAAACAGTAAAATAGAGGGCGAGTAAGGGGCAGGAAAGGCCCCAAAATAACATCCTAAGCATCTTAACATGAAACTCCACCACATCATTTTCTCCTCCCTTTTTTTGTAGCAGAAGAGCATTAAAGCCCAAAACAAACCAACCAGCAAACAGTGACAGCAGTGGGTAGCTAAGGGAAAAGAAAATAGTGCTCTCCAAGTGCTAAAAAAAAAAAACTTTAAGATGCATCTCTTACGATGCAACTTTTCTCTTTTGTTTTTTTTAAAGGCCTGAACGAGGAATATTGGGGAAAAAGGTATTCCAAAATAACATCTCCGCAGCCAAACAAGAAACGAGCAAGAATATCAAGCAATAAAACAGTGATTGCCAGACAACCAACAAGAAGCTTGAACGAGTGAGGGGGAGGGGGGGGAAGGTGTTTACCTATCAATGGAAACCCAAATAAACTTCAAGTATAAACCCAGAATGATTTCGGCAACACCTCCCCCGTGCTCCAAAATTTCAGCCCCGAAACCTCCACAAATCTTCTCCACAGCACTTCCAAAAGGCCTCAAGCACACGAGATGAACAGAGCAAGGAAAATCAAACCAAGGAGATTTAGAGGAGATTTTGGCAGCATCTCCACCCTCTCCAAAAATTTTCGGCCAACCTTAAAACTCTTCCCCAAGTGAGGTTTTTATAGTAAAAGAGGGAGGAGGAAGAATGTCATCCCTCACCTAGGCGGTGAGTCGAGTCAAGAGAAGCGACAAACCTCGCGTGAGGAAAGGACGACAGAGGCGAAGCTTTGTCGCAGAGGAGCGTGGCACGACGTGGAAGCTTTTGCCAGAGAACGAAGCACGGGGAGTGTACGACGAGGGGACCTCGAGCCAGCGCATCACGCGAGGAGAACCAGGCTCGGCTAGGGCACACGACCGAGAGAGGGAGAGGCGGACGATTTCGTGAATGGGAGAGGGAGGCATGCGTGAGTTACGGATTTAGGAATTAGACATTTAAGGTATTTTTAAAAAAGAAAATAAGGATTATATATATATATATATACATATATAAAATTTCATTTGATTTAGTCGTGCGCGGTGCCCAAGCAAAATGGGTGTCCTCTTTAGGTAATTTCGACTTTCCAGACGCACCAGCGCAATCTGTTTTGTCGTTAGAGGTCGTTTTGACGAATTCATCGATTTGCGTGCCAATTTTCTCGTGTCGAAAGTATGACAATATGGGTGTCATTTCCTACCAAAATTGGTATCCTGGACGCGTTAGCGCAGTCCATTTTGTCGTCGGAGGTCATCCAGAGAAGTTCATATTTTCACCTGTCCTTTAGGCTTAATTGAAGTCCGATTTCGTGCAATTCATTGAATTTTGTGCATTTTGTGTGTGTATGTGACGAAAAAGTCGTGACAAATATTTTCCTAAGACTTGGAGTCCTATTGGGAATTTTTCCCTTAAGTCTTCATAAAATAGCCCATAACCGCTCGTTCATAAGACGATGGTCTTGTGCCATAAATGCTAGACATCAAAGGAAAATAGGAAGTGGTTAGAATTTTTAAAAGGGTGGGTCTCAATTCTGGTTTTCTAAGTTGGTCAATAGGAACTTCTATAGCTAGATCCTAGGCTCCTAAGGGGAAGAAGAGAAGACCTCACAAAAATGAGGTCAACACCGACCAGTGGTTCAGGGAGAGGAGTAACGATCCAGCAGGAGGTTGGACTGGTCAACTCCTTTAAAAGTGCGGGAATTACCCTCCATACTTTCCCCCCTTCTGATTTCTTACCTATCTATCTATTGTAGATATTTGTGCTACTAAGTCTAGTTTTTATTCTTAGTTTTGTTTCAGATTTTTTCCTGTAAGTTCTTCACTTACTCAGGCTGTATCCGAGGACAAGTGGTGCTTCGGCTGTGTCATGTTCTAAGGTGGTGATTATCCCGTTCCCCACTCTCCTCCTTCCTTGCTCCTAGACGCTGTCCAACAACCCCTCTTCTCTCTGGATCTAACCTCCAGCTATCCAAACCATCTCTTAGCTCCTAGCCGCCAACCACCCTCTCCTACTCTTCCAGACCGAGTCTAAGGCACCGAACTCCCTTTCTCCCTGCTCCTAACCGCCAACCACTTCTCGTTTCATTTGCAGATCCAACCAACAGCGACCAACCACCAATTCGTCCTTCTCCCTGCTCCTAGCCATCGGCCACCCTACAACCTTCTACTCCTAGCCACCTTTTTCTCACCTTCTTCCACTTCAACTCTCAACCACCACACCAACACAACTGTCGCCCCCAGGTGTTCCTACCCGACCCTAGCCGGTTATTTATTGTGTTTTTCTCGTTTCATTTGATTCTTAATTGTAATCCGACTTGTTCTGAGTACTAATATTGTCGCCATTTTGTGGTTTAGATTTCATCCCTGTATCACTTACATTCCATCATTCTTCTAGGCTGAAAAGAACAGTACTTTAGAGAGTTGAACTATTAATGAATGAAGATATGGAGGCCTTCAACTATACTACAAAATGGAGAAATTTATCTTGAAGTAGATTATACAAATTTCTCTAATTAGAGGAGATGATGAGATATCTATTTAGTGGGAAGAGATGAAAGGGAAGAAAACCACCATCAACAATATTGACAAAAAAAAAATCATCATCAATCATCAAGAACTATAAAAGATTACCAGAATCATAGAAGTTCTAATGTTCACTTAAAGCTTGATCCAATCTAAATGAAATGCACATTGATTGAATTTGAACTTTTTTTTTTCACTTGTACTTATGGTTATTGGTCTATCATTTGTTTGAGCTGATGTTAACTGAATTTGATTGGAAAGCAGTCAAGTTATTGGGTTGATTTGAGGTATCAATTTATCCAAATCTACAAGATGGTTCCGGTTGTGCACAAGATGTAAATGCATATGCGATTAATTAGGTGTAGTTCATATGATCATGGATGTAAGATGTGGGCTAGTGATTTTGTAGCCTTGATGAAATGGATGTGTGTGTGATACAACATGCAAATTGACGCATAGTTTGGAATCATCAAAGGATGATGAGATAAGTTATCATTACTTAGATTTGAAATTGGTGACCAAACAAATCCTAAACAATGTTATGAATCATTCTAGAACAATAACTTACAAATCAAGAACCTTGTTCTCTTGTTACTTGTGGATCTTATTAAGCGCAGTGTCTTCCAGGTGCGGTGATGAGGCTTCTAGACTAAACTAGTGGTTGTTGCATACTTCCTTGTGGCCTTTGCGGCTCCTTAATTTCATAATGCTTGCATTTTGTCCTTTTTGTATGAGCCATTGTGACATCATATAGATGTTTACTCAATAAAACTTGGCTAACCTATCACAAAGACAATCTAATAATTCTAAGAGATAAGGGAGAAGCTATATTTCTGATTAGAAATGGCTTTGGCAATACTTCATAACCTTCCATGCCTGCTGTCCAGCCGGGATTCATCACCTCGCACTCTCCCCAGGCTCTCGCTTGTATTCATGTTATTTTATTTTCAGTTTTATGAACCCTTGTTGTGATTCCTTCTAATTTCTAGCAATAATATTCATCATTTTTTTCTTTGCACATAGAAGCAAGAAGGAACCCTTGCTCTTCGTATTGCGCTTAGTACTTTAAAAATATTAATGCAAATAAAGCTTGAACTCATAACTGAATAATTGAAGTAAATTTTTATTTCATAATATCCCTTGGATGGCAATAGATCTCTTCTTCAAATTGTTGAATTGTTGTTGAAGGATGAGTTGGAAGTTTTCATTTGTATTGTAGAGCTAGTGGAATTCATCCTTGTGAAAAGATTAGAATAAAAAAAAATTATTGGAAAATATGTGGAATGAGAAATCAATCGTAGGGAAGAAGAGATTCTCCTTTTTTTTTTTTCTGTTATTATTTTCTCTTTTTTTTTTCAACTTGTAAAGGTCCTTATATGAGAAGAAACTATAAGGACAATGCTATGATAAGCAAAGGAAGGATGCCCAAACACGTCATGCAGATGTTTCATTGTTTGGGAGGATTGGTATCATTTGCATAACTGGATTGAATATTGCCAGGTTTGGGTTTATTTGTCACTTTTGTGTAGAGTTTTAGAATCCGGAGCTAAGGTGGTTGCTACATGTTTATAAAGTAGTTGATTCTTTAAATTTGAATACAAATTTAATAGTTGGACATACACTTAAATTTTCTAATTGAAGACTTGGAGTAGGTGAGCAAACTAATATTCATAGTTGTAAGAGAATTTAAATCTGAAACTTTTTTGATGATACACAGTCATATTTTGAATTTTCTTAATCTAGATTGGTGAACTTCACTAATTCCACCATTATGGCTGGAAGAGGAAAACGATGTAAGGCGGAGAGAGAGTAAGGATTGAAAAGAATTATTGGAGGGATACAAGGAGTATCCATTTTATTTAATCCTTGGTTTGTTCTTTTCTCATTATACTTTTTGAGAAGTAATGAAATTGCATTGTATAGAAATGAGAGCATGGTTGCTAGAAATAATGGAAATGATGAAATTAAGGGCAAAATTGCGAGATATTATTGTATTCAGATCATTACTAGCATGAAATTAATAAAATTTGGAGCAATTTAAGGAACTTTTTTTTCATACAAAATTTATATTAGTTACACGATAGAGTAGTGCAAGTCAATAAGAAATAGAGTGATAAAAACACAAGAAAGATTCCAATACAATAAATTCTTAAGTTCTTAATATCAATTCCTCAAAGCTATTAGATTGTCAAATCCCCAAGGAAAGAGAACAAAGAAGCTAAGAAAAATGATCATAAAAATTTCTAGTAATGATTTATAAGTTTTGATGTTTAATAATCTAAGGCCTTGCAATGAAGACATAAAATCGTACTTAAGTTTCAAAGTATATTTATTATCATTTCATTCAAAGTAATTAAAAATTAATAAATAATTCAAATTAAATTCATAAATAATAGTAAGATAGAAGAATGATTAAAATGTTTCCAATTTAGACTTTTTTTTTATGCTTGTTTTAACTGCCTGTGGTCGGCATATGAGAAACTGACCCTATTTGAACATTATTACATAACAAAATTTGAACTTACCCATTCTAATGTGACTACTAGTTTTTCATTTTTAAAATCCAATGCTAACATTAATTTTTTATCTTGGCAAAGCTGATGTTCATAGTTGCAAGAGAGTTCAATGATAAAACTCTTATAATATACATAGTTATATATGGATTTTCTCAAATCTATGGGCATGTGGATTCCACTGTGGTGGGTTGAGGTATTTATGAAAATAGGTGCCTGCGATAAGGGATAAGCAGGGGAGTGAGAGGAAGCATTGAAAAAAACCATTTGAATGTGTGAGGTGGAGAGTGCTTATTTTAAAATTCTAGGTTTATTTTTTACTTTGATTCTACTTCATAAGAAGAAAAAAAAATTGCATTGTGAAGAGATGTAGACTATGATTGCAAAGTGATAAAAAAGAAAATTGATGAGCTTATCAAAAAGATTGCTGAAGATTATTCTATCTAGTCATTAATAGCAAAGAATACTTATTTTTTTCACAAAATGAGGGATTTTCCTTTCATATAATATTGACATTATTCTATTCAAGCCATATCAAGTTGAAAGATGGAGTATTGATATTATCAAGTCATAAGTTTATTTCTTTTGGATTCTACTTCATAGGAAGATGGATAATTGCAATGCAGAGGGATATGGGGAGTGATTGCAGAGAGATAGCTAAACCACATTAATGAAATTTCAAGAAGATTTTATTATTTAAGTTAGTAATTGCAAGAAATTGATAAATTTTAAAGGAAAATAATGAATTTCATTTTCATGCCAATTGGACATTAGGTATAGAACAAAGTAGTGCAAGTCAATCAAAAATAGAAAGACGATATAAAAACGTATCAAAATAAGAAATCCTCAACATTTTATTATCAATTTCTCAGAAAATTGGATTTTTGAATATGTAAGTAAAAAAAAAATTAGAGGCTAAAAAAGAATCCATGAATTTTTTTTTTAATTTGTTCCCAACTTCAATGTTTAATAATCCAAGTTCTTCCATATAGTTTTATTTATGGAGAAATAAAATCCTAGTTATGGTTGAAAGTTAAGTTCATGCGTATAGTTTTATTTATATAGAAATTAAATCCTAGTTATGGTTAAAAGTTCTTATTCTTATTACATTCAAATCAATTTAAAAATAAACAAATAATTCCAAGTGCATTCATAAATGATAACGGGCTAGAAGAAACATGAAAATGTTTCTAATCTTTATTTCTTTTTTTGCTTAATTAAACTCACCATGGTTGGCCAATGGGAAATTGATCTTGTTTATAATGAATTGGTTGAAGGGTCAAATACTTATAACATTATTACAATACTGAAAATCGGAACGTAGCCTATCCAATATGATTATATTACTCCATTCTTATTCCCAATGCTAATATCATTTCTTTTTATTTTTGACATCTGTTAATTAGTTCAACATATTTAATTTGTACCAGGTCAACAAGCACCCAGTCAACTCAATTGCTGTCATGTCGAGCACTGTTGTCTAGAGTGATAGGTATCCTCAAATTTATAATTAGGCCTCATGCTTGCGACACTTGTCTAAGCAAAGTATGGCATTAAAATAAAATTATTTCATCAAATAAATATATTTCTACTTGAAGATATTTGAGTCTAAAATATTAGCCAAAACATTTATCTTTGTTGGATAAATAATAAATTTTCATATTTCTATTTCTTCCTCATTGCAAGATTTAATTAATATTTAAGTTTAAATTTTGACCCAAGAGGCCTAGTTAAGTGACTTGAAATATTAGTGTTTATGACATTTATCATGTAGGAGAAATTTTATCATCATGACTATCTATTCTATTTAAGCTGGTGTATGTTAATTTGGTAAAAAATTGAAATTCATTGCCATGGTATTAACTTTGAATCCCATTGTTATCAGAATTAATATAAATTAATATTTAAGTTTAATTTGGTCCTGTCTTCACCTTCGTCCTTTGCTCGAAGTAGGAGATTCCGCTCATCCTCACTTGTGATCGCTTCGGACAGAACATATTCTGCTGCCCTTGCGGGTGTTCACGCCTCAGGTACTCCTAAATCGTGTTTCTTCCCACCTTCCTTTGCGCTAGTTGAGGGTGACGAGTTCTATTACATCAAGAAATCTGAGAGGAAGAATGGGAAGCCAGTCATCTTTTTTACTAAAGCTGAATGTATTCAACTTGTTTCTTTTTGTCGCCTGAATTTGGTCGAGAAATTTCTTTATGGCCATCCCAAAATGGAGCTTATTTGTAAGAAATTTGAGCTTACGCATCTTACTGGGAGTGGAAAATTAGACTCTTAGATGCCTGATACATCCTTATTCAACTTAATAATGAAGAGGATTACACACGTTTATTTGTTGGAAGATTAATTTGGATTGATAACAAAGCAATGAAAGTTTTAAAATGGGCGGTGAAATTTGACCTACAGACAGAACCACCAACAATTCCAGTCTAGATTCACCTCCCTGCCCTTGTTGTACTCTATTGCCTTAGTCTATGGTAAGTCACTCAAAATGGACATTCTTACTTTTAATCTTTCTCGTTCCTTTAAGTCAGGGTACTGGTTGAAAGAGACATCACTTCAATCGCTCATGAGGAAATTTGGCTAGACTCACAACACTAATGATATTGGCAAAAGGTTATTATTGAGCATTTTCCTTCGTATTGCTTGAATTGGCATATTTTTGGCCACTTCAATTCTCAATGTCACCATCTACAACCCATCTAAGACTAAAGAAGCAAAATGCTCAGCCAGAGGCAAAGATTCCCCCCTCCTCCTGATCTGCTCCAAGTTATTAACAGTATTAATCATCAGAAGGATACTCCTGAAGGTACCACTATCCCAGCTGGAAATCTCTCAACCACTCAACCTCCACACAATCCTCCTAGGGAACCTCTGTTCGTGGGGGCAGAGCAGACATTTCATACTTCATCTATCAAGGAACCTATCATTGATGTAACGGGTGACAATATTTCTACTGTAGTTCTACCGCCTTATCAGATCGAGCAAGTTAATACTATTAGTTAGGCACATGGGGCCCATGATGTGCAACGACTTATTCATGTCCTACAATCTTTGGACCAATCCACTGATCAGATGAACCAGCCTTCGGATGAGGAATGACAGGTTTGCACATCCAGGAAAAAGAAGAATGGAGACATATTACCAAACTTAATGGATGATACATTGGTTGGTTTGAGTAATGGCAGTAAACTTAACAATTTGTTAGCTGACTCCCGTCCTAGAACCAGAGGCTGAGGTAGGACTAAATTGGATCATTGTCAAGCTTTCTGAATATGCGAGTGTTGGCAGAATTTTGGCGTAGAGTTTATATGTCTACGTTTTAATCTTGATTTTCTTTTTTGGGTATACATG
>JXCR01144993.1:140640-181366 GCA_002079205.1 Phalaenopsis hybrid cultivar | reverse complement strand
TCGGCGGCCTCGAGGGCACCGTCGGCGGGCTTTTGAAGATTTTGTTCTGTAGTCTCGGGAAAAACTCGTCGTCGGCGGGTTCGAGGGCGCCGTCGCTGGCCTAGTTCAAATCTTCACATTTTGGTCTTTTTCGCTCCAAATTTGCTCTTTTTTGTATCTTTTTGCTCCAATAACCCTAATTCATCATTCCTGTAATAAAACATCAAAAATACCTTTCTTTAAAGTGTAATATCATTAAAAAAAGTATAAAATATGTATGACAATCTTAACATATTTTCCTTTGGTCATCAAGCTACTAGTGAGGGTTTATAGGCAAAGGGATAGTGCATATTTCTATACCCAAGCCAAGCCAATCCAAGGGCTTGCAAATAGTTCTTAAGGGCCTGAACTAAATCCATGCTTTGATTCAAAGAAAGTCAAGGATTCTATTCTAAAGAATAGAATGTTGAAGGAACGCTAAGAGAGGTAAAATGTTTAAAAGGGGGTAAATATCCAAGGGTTTTTATTCTTTTTTTTTCTCTGTCAGAAAGTAAAATTCTATCAAAAGACTTTTCTATTTAGCATTGAAAGTGTAGTGATGTGCTGGCTTAACTTTAACTAGCACTTGCTGTGCTTTAGTGAATGCACAGTTATTTAAAAATATTCAACATTTTTATTTTAGAGATTTCATATGAACAGAGTGTCAAATATAACATTAGTTTTTGGTTGATTAACTTAATTTACATTTTACATACACGTGTATTTTGTTAAAGATTTAAATTCAATATCCTAGAAATTAGATAGTTCTTAATTGTTATTTGATTATTTGAATAACATTAGAAAGTTTAATATTAACATGGATTAAATGACCTACATGTACACAAATCAAATAAAAGTTTTTTATATTGTTTAAATGTTCACAGCTTAATTTGATGTAAGGATTAAAGCATTTTTAGTAATATAACAAATAATCTATTATTATGGTACTCTTTTCTACAAGTTTTATCATAAATTATAATGATTTCATAACAATAATTTAGTAACAAATGAAAAACTAAAAAGTTAATAGTAAACCTTTATTTGATAAGGGTTTCATTACATCATGAATAAAGAATAAGAGCTACAAATTTATGATAATAATAGTTTTTTAAGAAATTACCATTTTTGTGCAAAAGAATTTAATAATTATTAATGTTTATGTGTGTTATATTAAAAATTCAATTTGGCTTGTAAGATATAGTACTTAAGGAGACGAGAATAAATTAATATTAAATACTAAAGTAGTGGAGAATAAGGCAGTGGATTTACACTTCTATTGGCAGGTAATTAAACTTTTAAATTAGGTTAGTATTTCTTGCTTTTAAACTTAATACATCTTTTTGATTATTTACTTGTATAAAAAAANAACAGTCTTTGATGGAGGGAAATATTTGGATAGAAATTTCTGTGACAGTTCTCCCCAAGTTTTAATAGATCCCCAAGTCTAAGTCTAACATTATCGTTTGAGTCTTTGAGCACATAAAAAACTAGCGAGGTGTAAGTTAGGATCTTCATTTGGTGTACCTCCAAATTGATTGTTTTGTATCAAACTAGCGAGGTGTAAGTTAGGATCTTCATTTGGTGTACCTCCAAATTGATTGTTTTGTACGATTTGGATAATAACAGGTTTAAGCTCAAATGAATTAGCAGCTACATCAGAATTTTGGATAGATAAGTGAATCTCATATGCTGTAGGATTTGCACAATCTCTTAGGGGTCTAGGTTGGTGTTCATTCTCTATTCCTAGATTGTTCAGGTTGTTTTCCATTGTATCAGAATTTCTAGGTTCTCTTATTGATTTTCTAATTCTTCTAACAGTGCGTTCTAATTCCGAATCGTAGGGTATAAGATTTTTAGGTCCAAATTTACGCATAAAATTTGAAATCAGTACTCAGCAATATAATTAACTAAATATAAATATAAAAATAAGTTGCAATTTAAGTAAAAATTTTCTAATAATCCTAATTTGTCCGTTACTCTGATCATAATTTTACTCACTCACTCCCCGGCAACGGCGCCAAAAACTTGACCGACTTTTTGTAAATCGACAAATACAAAAATTAGATGGCGCTACTAGAAGATTTAATTTCCAGCAACGGCATCAAAGGACTTAATCACGACTTTATAGATGTGTCTAATTTGATTAAGATGTATAAATATAATATTCAATAATGTTAAATTCAAAATTTTCAACGCAAGTATACGTATCACTCAAGTAATATAGGACTCTAATGGAGTCCTAGATATTGATCCCACAGGGAGTAGTTTAGAATTACAGACTAAGACCTTGGAAAAGCAATACTTTAATCACAACAACGACGTTCAATTTGCTTATTGTCACTAATAGGCAATTGAAATAAATAGATAATTTTAATAACTAATAAATAATTAATGATAAACTAATAAAATGCTTTAATCACAACAACGACGTTCAATTTGCTTATCTATCACTAATAGATATAACTAATAAATAACTAATGATATAAAGTAAGTTTAATTTTGATATTCAATATCTAAAGAAAGCATCATTCTCCTTGTCAAGAAATTATAGTGAATGGATAAAATGAATTAGTTCAATGTAACTAATAAAAAACTAAAGATAGAAAGTAGGGTTTAATTTGTGATATTCAATATATAAGAAAGAATCCTTCTCCTTGTCAAGAAATTATAGTGAATGGATAAAGTGAATTAGTTCAAATTATATTGCATGGATAAAGTGAATTAGTTCAATTTAGATTGTGTCAAATAGGAGCATACCTATTCTTTACCCTTCTCCTTGTCAAGAAATTATAGTGAATGGATAAAATGAATTAGTTCAATTTATATTATGCGACATAAGAGCATACCTATTCTTTACACTTTGGTCCAGACATAAAGAACATTGATTAATCCTATGCTTGTTTACTGAATCTGCGGCTAGGCTGGAAGGGTGCCGGTTCTCACTTTGGAGCTCCCAAGTTCCCCTCATCTGAAGGCTAACATCTACACTTCAGTCCCCAAACAATAAAACTGAATTGGGGATTTTAGTCTGTCACTCTAAAATCTCCAATTCTACGCTCGAGATTAATATTTCTCTATTTATTTGCACCCAACTTCCAAGGGCTTTGACCTCCCTGAATCTTGGATGTAATCTTCACTTTAGTTGTAAAATTCAACATACTTCAACAAATCAATTGTTTGAATCTTGGATGTAATCTTTTTTAAAACTCAACATATTTTAACAAATCAATTGGCTATATGAAAGTAAATTAAGATCGAAGTGAAAAGATCATCACAATTTCTTTAATATTTTCATGGCTTCGCCAATTCAAATCACCATTTCACAAATCTCGAGACAAGGAGAAAGATAGAGAAAACTACTCAAAACTCATGAGGAAAACACAAAAAAACTCAGAATTCATAAATAAAATTAAAGTCATACAAACTAGAACAAGTAAATAACTTATGCCTAAATTCTCCCCAAGAACACTCCTCGAAGTCCCTCTGAATCTCTTCTTTTCTTTACAGCACACAGAATTCCTCTTTGAAGTAGCAAGGAGGAAGAAGTCTCTTACTTTCCCTCCACTCTTACAATTTCTCAAAGAAATCCTCACAATTGTTAATCACTAATGGAACCTCTCTAACCTCTAGGGCCTTTCTAACATCCAGGACCTTCCAGGCTCTCCAGGCTCTCTTAATTTTTGGCCAAAAATATTCTTTTAAAGTTGTGGATGAGCTTTCCCAAGAGTTACTTAAGCATCCTTTCAAAATTTGGCCTTATCCAAAGGTTGAGTAGGCATAANACTACTCAAAACTCATGAGGAAAACACAAAAAAACTCAGAATTCATAAATAAAATTAAAGTCATACAAACTAGAACAAGTAAATAACTTATGCCTAAATTCTCCCCAAGAACACTCCTCGAAGTCNTTACCTAACTCAAGCTCGACCTAAATCCAACCTAGCCAATTCTCTTTAGGTCCGATTCAACCTGATTACATACTTGGTCAACCAACACAAGAATTANAATAAAACACATTCATTTATGTTAAAGGGTCTATTTGTAAATATGTTATGTTTAATATTACCCTTTTATTTAGAAATCTTGATTCAATTAGTGAAATGCATGTTTGACGGTCTTTTTTGTCATTGCCGCCGCTGATCTTCATTCGTGTTGGTTGGATTTGATGTTGTCATGGAGTCGCCAATTTGTTGTATAGTTTGTTGCCTTCTTCTCCAAATAATTCTCCATCTTAGATCATGTAGATGAACTAAGATATGAGAAATCAAAGGACTAGGGCAGACAATAACAAAAACAAATAAAGGAGTTGTATGAGAGGCCTTCGTAAAGTGAACTTTCACATTGATAGCTTTAAAGCATATGTCCGGAGTTCTTTAAGGACACAACTATGAAGAAGACTCTACGAAAGCTAATAACCAGAGAATTTAGATTGATATACGTGTTATGGAATTCACATCCTCGTATAAGGGCAAACCCCTATAGTTAATTACATCTCAAGTAGTGAAGACTACTTATGAAAACTCCCGATTAAGGTTATGATTTGTTCTCAGAAAACTCAAATGTTGTTTTCAAGGAAAGGAACATCAACATCCTATCATAAAGGTAGCAGATTCTTAAGAATTCTGAGCTATTCTAAAGTTGTGTTGAAGTTCATCATTTTTCTTCGGGTTTTGAATGTTCGTCCCTGCAAGATAGAGTTAACACATCCTAATAATTTGCAATATAAATCTATAATGACACCTGCTTCCTTATCTTTGGAAGTGCTGACTTCTCATTTTCAGTAGTCCTGCAAAAAAAGTTAGCATAAAAATTGTTTTGATTTATTTGATTGATTGTTATTTTTATTTTAGATAACTTGGTTAAGATGCCCATGCCTTTCTATCATCCCGTGGTTGTCAGGTTCCCCGATCTACTTAGTCCGAGAGGTAGTCAAACCTTCTCGGACAGAACGATTCTTATCAGTAATCATGAGTTGTTTCGTCCAAGAAATCTTCGTAGACTTGGGTTTATAGGGTTCAAGTTCTGTTCGGTGATCTTTGTTCATTACGATTTTACTTATGTTTTAGTGTCTTGTTTCGATTTTAGGGGTTGAAAATTTNTATATATATATATAATAGTTGGAGAGGCAAATGTACACACTTGTATTAATGTTTTATCTTTCAAATTAAACAATTGTGAAAATAAGGCACATGCCTTATTGTGTTGATGTTAAATGTATCAACCATAAGTGAGTATTTTTTCAATTCAAATAATAGTACACTTTTTTCATGCCCTGATATGCCAACAAGGAACATATTAACCAATAGTGAGTTAGGATTGCAAGATGATTATATCATCCATTAAGAGGTGGGGTGCTTTAAAAGGTTTTGATTAATTACAATAATTAATCTATTGTAATATTATTTCTAAAGAGAATGAATAAAAAAATTAAGAGCTTGTAAGTAAATAATAAGATAAGGTACAACTAAAATAAATGACAATGAAATTTCTTACATGGTTTGAGAAACCTGTTTAGACAACAAATCCTACATTCACTCTAGCCAAATCTTAGGCTAGAAATCCACTAAATCCAAGGTTTTCCAACAAACCTCATTTTTTTAAACCGAAGAAGTTGCTTACAACCTAAGTACTCTCTAATAGAGGTGAGTACAACCCAATCTAAATACAATAATTTTTCACTAAGCCAAGTGGCTTTGATAAAGAAATAGAAATTTATAAAATTTATAGATTATACAAGCTTAAATAATTTTGTAACAAATAAGCCTAATAATAATTTGATTTGAATTTTCTAAGTGTTGATCATCACTTAACAACTCGCAAATTGAATGTAAATTTTTCTCATTAGAAATGAAATTTATATTTTAGCTTATGTGAACTATTTTATTATGAATTTAAGTTGAGAGAGTTCAACATAGTAAATATAAGGATATTTTTAATATTTATTAGTGAAATGAATAGATCTATATATATTAAAAAATTTACTTGCTTACTAACTTTAATGATGAAGGAATTTAACTGTTTAAAACTTAATGTCTGATGCTCAGTTAGTATTTCATCCACAAATAAAGATTTCTAGAAAATATAAAAGATAAAGAGCATAAGAACTGTAAGGAAATTCTTAATGAAAAAAGAAACTCAAAAACTTCAAGGGAGTTTTCTTAAGGAAATGTGTGGAGGCTTCCAAACTTTGAGACTTAATCTTTAAAATATAAAGGCTTATCTCCTTAAGCTTTTTGCTTGAGAAGAAATAAACAAGAAAATACCATATGCTAGAGTTTTTTACAATTGAAGAGCTATTATTTTATGAAGAACATTAAGCTATTTATAACCAAATTGTAATTTGAAGTAAAATCTAATGCATAATATTATTCTATCAAATAATAATCTAGTTTCAATAAAAAAAAATTGTTTTTATTAAGATGCTATTAGATTGAATTGGCTAAATAACATCTAGATAAAATATGAAAGTTAAACTACACTTAGATAGATCCAAGTGGGTGTATAATGATTCCGAGAATATAGTTGTGTAAAAATTATAAAGTTGACTCCACTATGCAATGGTACCAAAAGTTTGATANATGTGTGGAGGCTTCCAAACTCTGAGGCTTTATCTTGAAAATATAAAGGCTTATCTCTTTAAGCTTTTTGCTTGGAAGAAATAAACAAGAAAACAACATATGCTAGAGTTTTTTACAATTGAAGAACTACTATTTTGTGAAGAACATTAAGCTATTGATAACCAAAAAATTAAAGTAAAATTTAATGCATAATATTATTCTATCAAATAATAATCTAGTTTCAATAAAAAAATTGTTTTTATTAAGATGTTATTAGATTCAAATTGCTAAAATAACATCTAGACAAAATATGAAATTCAAACTACACTTAGATAGATCCAAGTGGGTGTATAATGATCCCGAGAATATAATTGTGTAAAAATTATATAGTTGACTCCACTATGCAACGGTGCCAAAAGCTCGATGCAATTTTTATTAATAAGAAATTTAAGCAATTAATGTTGGGATTATACGCAAGTATGCATATCGTTATCAAGTAATAAAGAACTTTTTATTTAAGCCCCAAATATCGATCCAACGGGGAATTTTTTAATTTGAAATGATAAATTTATTAGGAAATTCACAGAAAGTCAAAACAAAATTATTGTCACTAATTCTGAATGTTGAGATATTATCAGAACTAAATTATTTAACTAATAACAAAACTGAAATACAAAGTTTAAACAGTAATACTAAACTATTAAACTATGTTTATGTGATGAAGATTTTTTATGTGAAAAAACATCTTTCCCACTACAATGAGGTTTTGGTAAAATGAGATAAGATAAATAGTTCTAATATGTATTGTGTCAAATACGAGTAGTTTTAATTCTCTACCCTGATACAGTATTATAGAAAATTATTGACTAATCCCAGGTTTAGTCTCTAAATTCGTGGCTAGGCTAGGAGGATACTGGCTCCCACTTCCCTTCACTTGAAGGCTAACTCTCGCTTTAGTTTTTAAACACTGAGACGGAATTGAGGATTTTAGTCTGTCACCCTAAAGATTCTCCAATTCTACACCCAATAAAGTATATTTCCTTATTTATTTGCACTTAATTCTCATGAACAAAGTTCTTCTTCATGGAATCAAATGTGATCCTCACTCTGCTGTAGAACTCATACTCAATTTCCCAGATCATATGTTTCACAACACATTTTAATAATTCAATTAACCAGATCGAAAAGTAAATTAAGTTTGGACTTGAAAAATCATCACAATTTATTTTGTATTTTAATATTAGCACATCCATATTAGAGTGAACTACTCAGACTTCATGAGAAAGACACAACAAAACACAAATTTCATATATAAAATAAAGGGGAACTACTCAGACTTCATGAGAAAGATACAACAAAACACAAATTTTATATATAAAAGAAAGTTTTACTCAGACTTCATGAGAAAGATACAACAAAACACAAATTTCATATATAAAAGAAAGTTCATTCAACACTAATAAACAAACAACACTTATCTGAAATTCTTTCTCAAAGCAAATCTCTTGATGTCTCTTCTAGGAAATGTAGGAAGAAGAAATCTCTCACTTTCTCTTTCTCCAACACTCTTAGAGAAGAATTCACAGTTAATCTCACCATAAAACTCTAAATTATAAGAACAATGGACTTTAAATGGTTTTGGAATGAAAAAAGAAAAAAATGTGTGATGCGTAGAAGGTTGAATTAGGACGTGTCAAGAAGAATCACTTTTCTGATCAATTTTGGCCCCAAATAAAGCCTAGAGTCGGTTATCCAATAGGTGCCTCCAAAAACTCTTCAAAAAGCATCCAAATTTGTCGAATCTTCTAGAAACATGGGCTTAACCAATATTGGCGTCGTCAGTGCCCATTCTGGCGCTGTCGACGCCAGTGTTCTGCAATTTAATTCGTTGTTCTCTATCAAACGGCGTTGTCAACGCTGCTTTTGGCGCCATTAGCACTGAGAAAAACTCACCATCTATTCAGTTGGTCTGCGCCGTCGATAATGCTCTCGGCGCTGTCGGTGCCGAGCATTTCTTCAAAAATGCCATTTTGACTCTAAATTTCATTTTTCTTTGTTTCAAGTCCTAAAAATTAACAACCTGTAAGAAAACATAAAATACCTTCCATTAAATTGCAGTATCACCAAAAATGAGTATAAAATATGGGTCTAAAAATGCATATATTTTTGGTGTATCATATAATAACTAGCCACTCAACAAAAAAATAAAATTTTTTGAAACATCATGATAAATTAAACTTTATCTACAGGGTGTCATGTGACCTGTGAAATCACATCTGCATGAGCCAATAAATAAATAATAAAAAGTGTGTAATCCTATAATAGTAATAATCTATTGGCCGCAAAATAAATTTTAATTTTTATAATAATTCATAAAAATCTTAGTTAATCTTAACTCTTTTTTTGATAATACAATAGACTTTCTACTTTTAACATCCTCATTATATTATTTTTGTGAATTTATTGTTATGTCGAAAGTGTTTATGAAAATAGTAAAATTATGAAAATTTAAATTAAATATTTATATATATTAATATCTAATTTAATTCATTATTATTCATTAATCATTAATTGAGTAATATGTTTGATTGTGAGCAAAAAAAAAAAGCAAAAGAAAAAAAATAACCATGCAAGAAAATTCTTATTATTTTCTATATAAAGCGTCAAGCTATACATCTTGATCCATTTTTTATTCATCTATACTCATTTCGNATATATATTAATATCTAATTTAATTCATTATTATTCATTAATTATTAATTGAGTAAATATGTTTGATTGTGAGCAAAAAAAAAAAAAAAATAATAACCATGCAAGAAAATTCTTATTATTTTCTATATAAAGCTTCAAGCTATAAATCTTGATCCATTTTTTGATTCATCCATACTCATTTCTTGATTCATTATCTAGTTTGCATTTATAAAATTAATGTACCTGAAATACTTAATTCAAACTTTAGATCATCCAAGCATATAGCTCTTATCATAAAATATAAGAGCACTCTCCATTTTTTTTTGTGATGTTAACCTTATGTTGGGCAAAGTCTTGATGAAGATATAGAATGCCCTTTCCTCATATTTTTAATGATAAAATAAAATGTGATANTTTGCATTTATAAAATTAATGTACCTGAAATACTTAATTCAAACTTTAGATCATCCAAGCATATAGTTCTTAACATAAAATATAAGAGCACTCTCCCATTTTTTTTTGTGATGTTAAACTTATGTTGGGTAAAGTCTTGATGAAGATATATAATGACCTTTCCTCATATTTTTAATGATAAAATAAAATGTGATGAGAAAATTTTGCACCCTCTTTCAATTTTATATTGGTGCTGGAATGAATAATGAGATAAACCTCCCCCTAAATATTTGCATGAAATAAATTTTATGATCAACATATAATTCTTACAATATAATTTTAATTATTCTTCTCCCCCTTTTTACATCATCAAACATAAAGTTTCATTTTAATTTCATATATTAGAATATAAAATTCCAAGCATATGTCTTAATGCAAAAAAAAAAAAACTTTCTTATACTAAAGGTTTTATAAAAATATGTGTAATTNATAATTCTTACAATATAATTTTAATTATTCTTCTCCCCCTTTTTGCATCATCAAAAATAAAGTTTCATTTTAATTTTATATCTTAGAATATAAAATTCCAAGCATATGTCTTAATGCAAAAAAAAACTTTCTTATACTAAAGGTTTTATAAAAATATGTGTAATCTGTGGGTTTATGTTTACAAATTCTAAATCTACATCACCCTTACTAACATGATATCTAATAATGTCTTGTGTAAGCTATATGTGTTTGTTTTGTGAGTGTTGTTCTAAATTCTTAGTTAACATTTTAATGCTAGTATTGTCACACTTAATTAATCTGTGTTTGAGCTTAATTCCTTAATCTTCTAAGTTATTTTAAATATAGAACTTGAGTAACACATTCACCAACATATATGTGCTCAGCTTTATAAGTAGATAGTGCTACAAAGTTTTGTTTTCTGGACCATGATAAAAGTGATGATCCCAAAAATTGACTGTTAGAGGTGCTTTTTCGATTTAATTTGCAACCAACATAGTATGCATTAGAATATGCAACAAAGTCATAAGATAATAAAATGTTAAGGTGCCATAAATCCAACCTAGATGCAAACATATATCATGGCTGCTAGCCATAAGGTATAAAAGTGAACTTATCATACTTCTGTAAAGTTTTTGATAAGTTTATTTTTCCGAATCATCCAAATTTAATTTTGTAGATGAGTTCATTGTGGTATTGCTTGATTAAAATTTTTTCATATAAAATTATTCAATTTATGGAGATAAAAATTAATTTTTAAACGCTACAACGACTCTTCTTCCTCCTCTGATTCTCCAGGGTTATTATTCCATTATTTACTATTCCATCGGTTACTGTTCACTATTTGGTTACTTTGCTACTTTACTGTTCCATTGATTACTCTACTACTTCTTCATTGTCCTCATGGTTGCTCCTATTGACAAACCGACTTATGTTTAGGTTCTTTACCGATCCACTTCCCTAACAATTTGTTGTTTCCCTTGCATTTTCATTTATATTTTAAAGAAAATTCTATGGTTGGTATTTTGAAGAAAACTACTAGGAAGAATGACAAAACTTCCTTAATTTTCACTGAAGCGTGCTCTTTACTATGGTTGGTAAATTTATTGTGCCCATCCTAAAGTTGAAATCATTAGGAAGTTTTTCTTCGATTTAAATCTGTAAGGAACCTGGAAGTTCTCTCCTTGTGGTAGGCATTTGATGAACAAAATAGAAAAAGAGGAACACTATGCTTTTCTATTCTCTAAGAAAGTTTTCTTTATTGAAAATGTTGATATGAGATTCCTTAAATGGACACCTAACTTTAATCCCAGGGTGGTGCCTATCTAGTTCCATTTTCTTATTTTAAAGCTACACCTTTTCAATAAGCAGGTGTTGTTCTCCTTGGGGGTAATTTTTGGTAAACCTCTTAAAATTGATCAAACTAGATTTACTTTGTCTAGGTCATCTATGTTAAGAGTTATGATTTAGTATGGTGATACACTTCTAGGGGGTAAATGAACTGAACATGAACGAACAAAGCTTGTGTACATGTTCGGTTCGTTTGAAGTTTAGTTTGTTTGAAATAAACTCGTGTTCGAAATTGTTNTATGAGATTCCTTAAATGGACACCTAACTTTAATCCCAGGGTGGTGCCTATCTAGTTCCATTTTCTTATTTTGAAGCTACACCTTTTCGATAAGCAGGTGTTGTTCTCCTTAGGGGTAATTTTTAGTAAACCTCTTAAAATTGATCAAACTAGATTTACTTTGTCTAGGTCATCTATGTTAAGAGTTATGATTTAGTATGGTGATACACTTCTAGGGTGTAAATGAACTGCACATGAACGAACAAAGCTTGTGCTCATGTTCGGTTCGTTTGAAGTTTAGTTTGTTTGAAATAAGCTCGTGTTCGAAATTGTTTGTGAAGTCATTATTCGTGTTCGTTTCTTAACGAACGAGCCGAACNAGTTTGATACAATATTTTATTAATAAGAAATTTAAGCAATTAATGTTGGGATTCTACGCAAGTATACGTATTATTATCAAGTATTAAAGGACTTTCTATTTAAGCCCCAAATATCGATCCCATGGGGAATGTTTAAATTTGAAATGATAAATTTAATAGGAAATTCACAGAAAGTCAAAACAAAATTACTGTCACTAATTTAAAAAGTTAAGATATTATCAGAACTAAATTATTTAACTAATAACAAAACTGAAATACAAAGTTTAAACAGTAACTACTAAACTATTAAACTATGCTTATGTGATGAAGATTTCTTATGTGAAAAAGCATATTTCCAACTACAATGAGGTTTTGGTAAAATGAGATGAGATAAATGGTACAAATATATTTTCAAAACTATTATTCTTATGTAGTGAGTTGGATAATGTAAAGGAATGAGATACATTAAATATTATATTGTATCAAATAGGAGTAATTTTTAATTCTCTACCCTGATTCAGTGTTATAGAAAATCATTAGCTAATCTTAGGTTTAGTCCCTAAATATTCTCTACCCTGATACAGTGTTATAGAAAATCATTGGCTAATCCCAGGTTTAGTCCTTAAATTCGTGGCTAGGCTAGAAGGATGCTGACTCCCACTCCAGAGCTCCCACTTCCCTTCACGTGAAGGCTAACTCTCGCTTTAGTTTTTATACAATAAGACCGAATTGGAGATTTTAGTCTGTCACCTATAGATTCTCCTATTCTACACCTAGCAAAGTATATTTTCCTGTTTATTTGCACTTAATTTCATGAACGAAATTCTCCTTCATGGAATCAAATGTGATCCTCATTCTGTTGTAGAACTCATGCTCCATTTCCCGGATCATATGTTTCACAACACATTTTAACAATTCAATTGTCCATATCAAAAAGTAAATTAAGTTTGGAGTTAAAAAATCATCACAATTTATTTTATATTTTAATATTGGCATATCCATATTTTTTCTTCATTTCACCATATCTCAGAGTAGGGAGAAAGATAAAGTAAACTGCTCAGACTTCATGAGAAAGATACAACAAAACATAAATTTCATATGTAAAAGAAAATTCATACAACAATAATAAACAAACAACACTTATCTGAAACTCTTTCTCAAAACAAATCCCTTGTAGCCTCTTCTAGGAAATGTAAAATGAAGAAATCTCTCACTTTTCTCCTTCTCCAACACTCTTACAAAAGAATTCACACTTAATCTCACCACAAAACTCTAATATATAAGAACAATGAACTCTAAATGGTTGTGGAATGAAAAATGGAAAAATGTGTGATACGTAAAATGTTGAATTGGGACGATGAGATGTCAGAAAGAGTCACTTTTCTAATCATCTTAAATAAAGCCTAGAGTTGGTTCTCTAATAGGTGCCTCCAAAAATCTTCAAAAAGCATCCAAATTTGTCGAATCTTCTAGAAATAGGGGCTGAACCGACATTGGCACCGTCGACGCCCATTCTGGCGCTGTCGGCATTAATGTTCCACAATTTAATTTGCTACTCTCTATCAAACGACGCCGTCAGCGCTGCTTCTGGCGCCGTCAGTGCTGAGTAAAATTTACCATCTTTTTTATTGGTTTGCGCTATCGGCACTGCTCTTGGCGTTGTCGGTGCGATAATTTCTTCAAAAACGCTATTTTGACTTTAAATTCCATTTTTTTTTGTTTTCTCTTTACTTCAAGTCCTAAAAATTAACAACCTGCAAGAAAACATAAAAATACCTTCCATTAAAGTGCAATATTACAAAAAATGAGTATAACATATGGGTATAAAAATGCATATATTTTTGGTGTATCATATAATAACTAGCCACTTAACCAAAAAATGAAAATTTTTGAAACATCATGATAAATTAAATTTTATCTAGAGGGTGTCATGTGACCTATGAAATCACATCTACATGAGCCAATAAATAAATAATCAAAAGTTTGTAATCCTGTAATAGTAATAATATATCGGTCGCAAAATAAATTTTACTTTTATGATAATTCATAAAATCTTTGTTAATCTTAAATCTCTATTTTGATAATACAATAAACTTTCTAATTTTAACATCCTCATTATATTATTTTTGTGAATTTATTATTATGTCGAAAGTGTTTGTGAAAATAGTAAAATTATGAAAATTTAAATTAAATATTTATATATATTAATATATATTAATATCTAATTTAATTCATTATTATTCATTAATTATTAATTGAGTAAATATGTTTGATTGTGAACAAAAAAAAAAAAGGAAAAAAAAGCCATGCAAGAAAATTCTTATTATTTTCTATATATAGCTTCAACCTATAAATCTTGATCCATTTTTGATTCATTTATACTCATTTCTTGATTCATTCTCTAGTTTACACATTTATAAAATTAATGTACCTGAAATACTTAATTCAAACTTTAGATCATCCAAGCATATAGTTCTTATAAAAAAAGAGCAATCTCCCATTTTTTTTTGTGATGTTAAACTTATGTTGGGCAAGGTCTTGATGAATGTATAAAATAACCTTTCATCATATTTTTAATGATAAAAGAAAATGTGATAAGAAAATTTTGCACCCCCTTTCAATTTTAAATTGGTGCTGGAATGAATAATGAGATAAACCTCCCCTTAAATATTTGCATGAAATAAATTTTATGATCAACATATAATTCTTACAATATAATTTTAATTATTCTTCTCCCCCTTTTTGCATCATCAAAAATAAAGTTTCATTTTATTTTATATATTAGAATATAACATTCCAAGCATATGTCTTAATGAAAAAAAATCTTTTTTATACTAAAGGTTTTATAAAAATATGTGTAATTTGTGAGTTTATGTTTACAAATTCTAAATCTACATCACCCTTACTAACATGATATCTAATAATGTCTTGTCTAATCTATATGTGCTTATTTTGTGAGTATGGCTCTAAATTCTTAGCTAACATTTTAATGCTAGTATTGTCACATTTAACTAATTTGTGTTTGAGCTTAATTCCTTAATCTTCTAAGTTATTTTAACCATAGAACTTGAGTAACACATTCATCAACATATATGTACTCAACTTTACTAGTAGATAGTGCTACAAAATTTTGTTTTCTAGACCATGATAAAAGCGATGATCCCAAAAGTTGATTGTTAGAGGTGTTTTCCGATTGAATTTGCAACCAACATAGCATGCATCAGAATATGCAACAAATTCATAAGATAATAAAATGTTAAGGTGCCATAAATCCAATCTAGATGTTCTTATTATGCAATGAAATATATGTTTGATTGTAGTTACGTGTGAATCTTTGGATTAACTTGAAATCTACCACATAAACTGAATGCAAACATATATCATGGCTACTAGCCATAAGGGATAAAAGTGAACTTATCATACTTTTGAACAGTTTTTGATAAGTTTATTTTTTCTGAATCATCCAAATTTAATTTTGTAGATGAGCTCATTGTGGTATTGCTTGATTAAAATTTTTTCATATAAAATTATTCAATTTGTAGAGATAAAAATTAATTTTTAAATGCTACAATGGCTCTTCTTCCTCCTCTGATTCCCCGGGGTTATTATTCAATTACTTACTATTCCATCGGTTACTGTTCACTATTTGGGTACTTCGCTACTTTACTGTTCCATTGATTACTCTACTACTTCTCCATTGTCCTCATGTTTGCTTCTATTGACAAACCTACTTATATTTAGGTTCTTTACCGATCCACTTCCCCTGTTGATGTTAACAATTTGTTGTTTCCCTCGTATTTTTATTTATTTTAAAAAGAAAATTCTATGGTTGGTATTTTGAAGAAAACAGCTAGGAAGAATGACAAACTGCCTTATTTTTCACTGAAGCGTGCTCTTTACTCAGGTTGGTGAATTTATTATGCCCATCCTAAAGTTGAAATCATTAGGAAGTTTTTCTTTGATTTAAATCTGAAAGGAACCTGGAAGGTTGGTCTTCTTGTGGTAGGCATTTGATGATCAAAATAGAAAAAGAGGAACACTATGCTTTTCTATTCTCTAAGAAAGTTCTCTTTATTGAAAATGTTGATATGAGATTCGTTAAATGGACACCTAACTTTAATCCTAGGGTGGTGCCTTTCTAGTTCCATTTCCTTATTCTGAAGCTACACCTTTTCAATAAGCAGGTAATGTTCTCCTTATGGGTAATTTTTGGTAAAACTCATAAAATTGATCAAACTAGTTTACTTTGTCTAGGTCATCTATGTTAAGAGTTATATATTAGTATGGTGATACACTACTAGGGGTGTAAATGAACCGAACATGAACGAACAGAGCTTGTGTTTGTGTTCAGTTCCTTTGAAATTTAGTTAGTTTGAAATAAGCTTGTGTTCGAAATTATTTGTAAAGTCAAATGAACCGAACATAAACGAACAGAGCTTGTGTTTGAGCTGTTCGCGAATGACGAGCCAGTTTGACATCCCTAATATTAATATATATGAATAATATATTATACTAAATATATAACTTATATTATATAAATATATAATATCTATATTAGTATATTACTAATATAGTATATTAATATATTATTATTATTAATTTATTATATATAATAATTTATAAATTTAATTTTTAAAAATATCATAAATTTTTTATATATAATTATTTCAAATTATTTTATATTTTGAACATTAACTATTCGAATATGAACAAACGCATCACCATTCGTGTTTAGTTCATTTAACTAACCGAACAAAAAAAAATTATTCACGTTCGTCTCGTTTACTTAGCGAACGAATCTGTCGGCACTATTTTGGGTGTGGAGTTGCCTGTTGGATTTAGAAAAAAATGAAATCAAACTGAACCCATATTTTTCATAGTTTAAATGAAAAAGAACTATACCTCAAACTCTATATCTATCCCGAAGGATAAATACAAGACTTGAGGATGAGGTTCGATCAAATAAACTAAAAAATATATGACATCCGTTTGATCTGCAAAACCATTTTGTTTGCCGACAAGTTTTCCTATTTAATATGAAGAATTAAATAGGGTTTATATTAAGCTGGGTTCGGAAAAACTTCCTATAAGGGAAAACCCCTATAATTAATTACATCTTAGATAACCGAAGTCTCCTAAAAAAACTCTCGATAAAAATCAAGAAATATTATTTTCAAAGTGGTCAAAATGATAGGACTTTTCGACGAGATCGGACAAAGATGTGTGAAAGGGAAATGGTTCAAATTCGGAATATTTTTTTGTTGAGTCCATAGGAGGAAGAACTAAGGGATGTCAAAGATCCAGAGGAGAACCTCGGTGACTTCCCCGTCTATCCTATTGTTTGGCTTCAATTTTGAGGAGAAATATTTAAATATTTTATCCTGCCAATTTTATTAAATTCGGGCTTACATTTTTGTGAAACGATCACACAAATAGCCTGGAAGATGTGAGAATTTAGGTCGTGGCGGACGACAAGCTTAAAATCTTAAGACGAGTTAGGGCTTCTATTGCACAATAGAGCTATGCAAAGGCCTAAAAAATGTTGAGGATTCATGTTGTATAAGCAAACAACCTCGAAATCTTATGGCTTGGTTGTTGAATTCTAAGGAAAGATATGTTGTTGTAGATCATCTTGCTGTTGAAGATGATCGTGCTGCACACAGTGCTAGCTCAAAGCTCCTCATCGTGATGAGTTTAAGTTTTCTAATGTGTTAGGTTATGATGTCAAATCAAATATCCCTATGTTTATGGTCATTTAAATGTTATAGGGCATATTAAAGTTGATTAGAGCGACACCGATTAGGATCATACGGTTCCCTCGTTCCGGTACCACTATTTTCTATTGGATTCACTTAGTGTAAATGAATTTACTAAACTCAACTTAATGAGTTCTATATTTTCATTTAGACTGTGGGAAATCTCGTTAGCAACCGTAGGTTACTCCTCTAATGGATTCCCGATCATCCAATAGAGACTTCTTAATTTAGTTGCAATTGTTGTTTTGTGATGTTTGTGATTAAATTTTAAGTTGTCTTATAATTTGAATGTTGCGGCGGTGAGTTTTATCTTGATTAATTTTAGTTTTAGTTTTGGTTTTGCGGATATCCTAGCAGTTTTGGTTTTCATGCAGGGTGACATCATTATTTAACATGCAAGTTTCTAAGCATAAAAGTATAGTGTGGAAGGTATAAGAAAAGATGACACTGTAAACTGTAAAAGCGTACCTGACAAGTCTTCTCGTTCCATCACCTGAAAGGTCAGTACTTGCAAGACATGTATATAATTTTGTAGAAAAGTTTAAATTTCATGAGTAGATGAAGGTTTAGCTACCAAACCCTAGGCTATGATTTTGTTAAGTCCTGGAAGATCTTATTGGATAATTTTAGAACAAAATATGACAAGTTCAATTTGTCCTTCAAAATATCCAAAAGATTTCAAAGTGCTCAGGGTATGACCCTGAACTATTTTGGAGATCTCTTGGATTATTTTAAATTCATTTCTGAACTTAACATATTATTTCATTAACCATCCGAGTTTAGAGTGTGACTACCCCGTTGCTCAATGAAACTGGATGATTTAATTATCCTGAGGATATGATACTTGATTAATCAGTTGATGTTTCATTTAAGATTTATGTGAGTGGGTGCCCCTAAGGCAAGTTTAGGTTATTTAAGATTGTGGTGCCCACAATTAAAATCAGGCTTATAGTGTTTAAAGATGTTAATCACCAATCATATTATCATGTAAATCCGATCAATTGAGTTTAATCATCGAGCCTAGGTCACTACTAAGCCTTTAACAATCATGATGGGTGAAATCGTGATTATCAAAATTTTGATTTCAAATAATGTGCATTCTTATCAAATGGTCACATCATCCTCATTTTTGAGCTTTAAGAAAAGTAAACTATCATCTTTCCGACTTAAGCCCAAAAGTGCCCCTGATCACAAGGAACTTAGAAAACCACTTCTCATAATTTTCCCAAATGTATTTAATTTATTATAATTTTTTTTGTAGAAAAATGAAAGGTTCCTTAGAAAATCCATTTTAATGCTTAGACTAATTCAAATAATTTTGATATTTTTACAGTGAATAAACATGATTTTTATGGACAATGGAGAAGTGATTTTGTCAAATTTTTATAAGTATATAAGTTACATAAATTAATATAAATTATATGCATTTAATTAAGTACAAAAATTCACAAAATGATTTAAAACATCACAATATTTTTTTTAGATTTCTCTGACAAGAGGAAACCTACTAAAATTGTTCTCACAATTTTTCAAGTGATGTTTTGATTCATATAAATAAAATAAGTCAAAATGGTCACCTTAGCTTGAAAATTAGGGTTAGAAGCATAGAGATGCTCCCTGACCTTGGAAAAATCAGAGAACATACCCTTTGTGACGGGGAATAAAATCTCAAAATTTCAAGCCATGGTGAAATATTTTAAGCCATGGAGAATTAAAGAACCACATATGGTATTTAATTCATTAAAACTAAAATATTTAAAAAATAGTTTTAATTTTTAGTCCACATTATTCTCCTCTGTTCACTGAGCAAGAGGGCGTTTTTCTTTTATTTCTTTATGATTTTTCTAGAGAAAGATATGGATTTTTGAAGTTTAGGCATTTAAAATAATTCAAAAATCCCATATTTTTCTACTTATCCACGCGGCGCACACTCACCCTTCTCTGCTCCAAAGGCTCCACGCATCTCTCCGCCATTTAACACCTCCAACAATGTAGCCTCCACGTGGACCACACTTTATACACCATGGATCTGTCCGGCTTGATCTCATCCGTATGTTGAATACATGCGCGATCAAACATCTCTCCGTTATCATCCCCAAGTGACCTAACCCGTGAACCGTTCACACTAAAACCTTAAGATCTTGGCCTAGACTCAACCAAATTGCATGAGATTTATTTCTAAAGCTTCATCTACTCAAGATGAACCTATGTATATAGATTAATTGGTATGAAATATAGTAAATACATATGGAGAGCAAAAGAAAGCTTGGATTAGGGTTAGGGTTCAATACCTTTGTCTGAGAGGGGAGGTCTCAATCAGATGGTTGTGGTAGCTTCATTATGTTCCAATGAACCTCCGGATGAAGTCCTAAGCCTTGGTGAATAGTCTAGGTATGAATTCGATCAAGGTGATTTTCAGGTGTTGGCCTAGAGCTAGGTTAGAGGCTATTTCAGAGGGGGCTTTTGTGGGGAATCAACATCTTTCATAGTAGGGATGGTGTGTGCACAAGTAATTAGAGTTTAGTGAGCTATGGAGCTGTGGGGAGTTCTATCATGATTTTGGCATAAGTTTAAGCTCAAAATTGAGCTTCCACAGTGGGGATCAATGGGGGAAAGTGGTGGGCTCAAACAGAGGTCTTAGAGAGTCTCTGAGAGCAATTTGGCAGAGTTTCCTGAAGCAAATTTCAGCTCTCTTTTTTTTTAGCATGGAGGTGAGGTTTAAATAAAATGGCCTAAGGTGGATGTCATGGCCAATTGAGGGGTGCAAAATAGTGCTTAGGTGGAAGGTTTTGAAGTGCTAAAGCCAATTGGAATTTGCCAGCTCAGATGGGTGAGTTTGGGTTTGAAGTTTGGCTTGGGGCTCTCAATTTTGGCTCCTCTGGTGACTAGGGTGGCTAGATATGGAAAGGGAGGTGCTTAGATGGCTCAGGAACTACAGAGGAATCTATCACAATAATTAATTTGGGTTGGTGATAGGTTTTGACAAAGATATCTTTGGCTTAAGGAATTTAGGAAACAAATCCCTTGATTTAGGGGACCTTTTGTCCATGGCTCCTTTAGGGTGGGTTAAGTGAGTCTAGTTTTGTCACTAGGATCCAAAAGTTGGTAGTAGAAGTTTTGCCTTGATCAATTTGACATGGCTAGGTCAACTTTGGTGCATGAGTCTAATTTGGGTCCAAATGAACAAATGTTGGGTTTGGGTTAGGCTATCCATGACTTTGAGCCCAATTAATTGATCAACATTGCGTAGATGATTGTTATGAAGATTTTGGTGAAGGATTCAAGTAATTTTGAGTTCAATTGGAAGCTCAATTTGAATGATTTTGGGATTTTTGTCAATTTGGGCATGTTGAACTAAACTTGGGTCTAGGTTGGGATAAGGTTAGGATATGTCCAAATTGATGGTTGGAAATGGTCCATAGGAATGTCATGAAGAGTTTTCAACATAAATTGGGTGTCAATTTTGGGGTTAGGGTATTAAATTTTGTGAAATTTAGGGACATAGCAAATTTGGGGCAAATTTAAGGATTTTTTAGTAGGATCAAAATTGAGTGCAATAGATGCTTTACTAAGACCAATTGAGGGTCCAATTTAATTTTTAGGATTGTTATGAAGAGTTTAGAATTCAAATTGGGTCAAATCAAGTAGGTTATGGGGTTCAATTAGGTAAGATTAGGTCATAAGATCAAATTGGGGGTTTGACTTAGATCAAAATTGAGCTCATGGCATGGGCCAATTAGGCTTGAATTTGGTTTAGATTGGTCATGTGAAAGATGAATTTGAATGTAAGATTGAAATTGAGGGGAATTTGTATCAAATTGATGGACATTTAAGGTGAATTTGGGTCCTATATGTACTGGTCTTAGCTAAACCCTAGCCTAGGGCTAGTGGGTTTAGGAGACCATCTACATGAGTCTCTCAAAAGATCAAGGGATTAAAGTCAACAATTTGGGTTCAGAGTTTGTGAGTGACTGTGCGTGTAAGTGAGTGCAAGTGAGTGAACTAACTTCAGACCAACACCAAGGGTCAATTCTAAGGTCAAGCAGTTTTATGGGAACTCTCCTTGAGATCCTCCACACTGATGCCACCTACTATGTGCTAGAGGTTAGGACCAATATGTGGAACTTCAAGTCGAGCAAGAAGGTGTTTAGAATTTATAATGGTGAGGGTTCCTTTCTTGTTTTCTGAGAATTGTCAACAACAAAGTTCTATGGCTAGACCTTAGTCAACTAAAGAGAGAAAACTAAACCTCAACCAAAAGTAAGGTCACAAATTAACCCCCAATAGGTGTAGTGTGCTAGACAAGCACAACGCGCGTATTGGCGTCGACTGACAAGATCAACAAGACCAATACAAACTCCTAAGTGAACATACATTGAAGGAGTGTAGAATTTGAATGCTAGTTGTTCCTGCTAGGGAATTAGCAAGGGCATATCTGATTGAAGTCAAGAAGTAAGAACTCTTGCTGAGGATTGGAGTGCGAGCTTCAAGTTATCAAATTTTAGGTGCTTAGTGGTGATGGGAATTAGTATTTAGGTGTTGAACCTGAGATGAGAATTGAAATTTAAGTATCAATCCTGGAAAGGTAAGTCAGAATTTAGGTACCAACCTTGAAAGTTGAGAGTAAGATTCCATCTTCCATTAAAGGGGGTCTTACTCCTATCTCAAAGATGTGTGTAGAGAATTGGATGCCGTGGTCCCATTCAAGGGGTTCTTATACCAATCTTAGAAGGTTGAGAATAGAATGCCATGTTCCATTCAAGGGAGTATTACTCCTATTTCAAAGATATGTATAAAGAATTGGATGTCGTGGCCCCATTCAAGGGGGTCTTACACCAATCTCAGAAGGTTGAGAATAGAATGCAATGTTCCATTCAGGAGAGTATTACTCCTATCTTGAAGATATGTGTAGAAAATTGGATGATGTGGTCCCATTCAAGGGGGTCTTATACCAATCTTAGAAGGTTTAGAATAGTATGAGATGTTCCATTCAGAGGAGTCTTACTCCTATCTTGAAGATGTGTACAGAGGATTGAATGTCGTAGTCCCATTCAAGGGGGTCTTATACCAATCTCAGAAGGTTGAGAATAGGATGTGATGTTTCATTTAGGGGAGTCTTAATCCTATCTCAAAGATATGTGTAGAGGATTGAATGTCGTGGTCCCATTCAAGGGCGTCTTATACCAATCTCAAAAGGTTAATAGGATGCAATGTTCCATTTAGGGGAGTTTTACTCCTATCTCAAATATATGTGTAGAGAATTGGATGTCGTGGTCCCATTCAAGTGGGTCTTATACCAATCTTGAAAGGTTGAGAATAGGATGCGATCTTCCTTCAGGGGAGTCTTACTCTTATCTCGAAGATATGTGTATAGAATTGGATGCTGTGGTCCCATTCAAGGGGGTCTTATACCAACCTCAGAAGGTTGAGAATAGGATGCAATGTTCCATTCAGGGAGTCTTACTCCTATCTCGAAGATATGTGTAGAGAATTGGATTCCATGGTCCCATTCAAGAGGGTCTTATACCAACCTTAGAAGGTTGAGAATAGGATGCGATGTTTAATTCAGAGGAGTCTTACTCCTATCTCGAATATATATATAGAGAATTTGATGCCGTGGTCCCATTCAAAGGGGTCTTATACCAATCTCAGAAGGTTGAGTCACATTAGGAAGGAAAGCTCCGTTGCCCAAAATCCAACCCATTAGAAAAATGTAAAATAAAATCGATCCCACATTTTTCATAGTTTAAATGGAAAAACACTATACGTCAAACTTTGTATCTATCCCGAAGGATAAACACAAGACTTGAAAATGAGGCACGATCAAATATACTAAGAAATATATGACATCCGTTTGGTCTGTGAAACCATTTTATTTGCTGATAAGTTCCCCTATTTAATATGAAGAATTAAATAGGGTTTATATTAAAATGGGTTTAGAAAAGCTTTCGATAAGGGTAAGCCCCTATATTTAATTACATCCTAGATAACCAAAGTCACCTAAGAAAACTCTCGATAAAAATTAGGAAATATTATCTTCAAAGAGGTCAAAAGGATATGACTTTTCAATGAGATTGGTCAAAGAGGTATAAAAGGTGAATGATTCAAATTTGGAATATTTTGTTGTAGAGTCCAAAGGAGGAAGAACTAAGGTATGTCATAGATCCGGAGGAGAACATCGGTGACTTCCCGATCTATCGTATTGTTTGGCTTTAGTTTTGAGGAGAAATATTTAAATGTTTCATCCAGTCAATTTTATTAATTTAAGGTTTACATTTGTGTGAAACGATCACACAAATAGCCTAGAAGTATAAGGGTTTAGGTTGTGACGGACGACAACCTCAAAATCCTAAGACTATTTAGGGCTTATATTGCACAACAAAGCTATACAAAAGCATAAAGAAAAGGTTGAGGATTCATTTTGCATAAGCAAACAACCTCGAAATCCTATGGCTTGGTTGTTTAATTTAAGGAAAGATATGTTGTTGTAGATCCTCTTGTTGTTGAAGATGACGGTGTTGCCCACAATGCTAGCTCCAAGCTCCTCGTCGTGATGAATTTAAGTTTTCTAATATGTCAAGTTATGATGTCAAATAAAATGTCCCTAGGGTTATGATCATTTAAATGTTATGGAGAATATTAAAGTTGATTAGAGTGACACCGATTAGGATCCTACATTCCCTCGTTCCGGCATCATTATTTTCTATTGGATTCACTTAGTCCAAATGAACTTATCAAATATTTTCTATCGGATTCACTTAGTCCAAATGAATTTACTAAACTCAACTTAATGAGTTCCATATTTTCATTTAGACCGTGAGATATCTCGTTAGCAACTATAGGTTACCTCCTCCGAGGGATTTTCGATCATTCAATAGAGACATCTTAATTTAGTTGCAATTGTTGTTTTGTGATGCTTGTGATTAAATTTTGAGTTGTCTTATATTTTGAATGTTGTGGCCGTGACTTTTATCTTGATTTATTTTAGTTTTGGTTTTGGTTTTGCGGCTATCCTAGCATTTGTGATTTTCATGCAGGGTGACATTATTCTTTAACATGCAAGTTTATAAGCATAAAAGTACAGTGTGAAAGGTATAAGAAAAGACGACACTGTAAATTGTATAAATGTACCTGGCGAGTCTTCTCGTTCCACCACCTGAAAGGTCAATACTTGCAAGACATGTATATAATTTTGTAGGGAAGTTTAAATTTCATGAGTAGATGAAGGTTTAGCTACCAAAACCCAGGCTATGATTTTGTTAAGTCCTGGAAGATCTTATTGGATAACTTTAGAATTAAATATGACAAGTTCAATTTGCCCTTCAAACTATCCAAACGATTTCAATGTGCCCGGGGTATGACCCTAAACTATTTTGGAGATCTCTTGGATTACTTTGAATTCATTTTTGAACTTATCATATCGTTCCATTAACCATCCAAGTATAGACTGTGACTACCCCGTTGCTCTGTGAAAATGGATAATTTAATTATCCAAAGGATATGATACTTTATTGATCAATTGATGTTTCATTTTGGAGTTATGTGAGTGGGTGCCCCTAAGGCAAGTTTATGTTATTTCAGATTATAATTAAAATCAGTCTTGTAGTGTTTTAAGATGTTAATCACCAATCATATTATCGTCTAAATACGATCAATTGAGTTTAAATATCGAACCTAGGTCACTACTAAGCCTTTAACAATCATGATGGGTAAAATGGTGATTATCAAAATTTTGATTTCAAGTAATGTGCATTCTTATCAAATGGTCACATCATCCTCAATTTTAAGCTTTAAGAAAAGTAAACTATCATCTTTCCGACTTAAGCCCATTACTTAAGAATCATTAGATCTAAGCTGATTTTCGAGTCACATAACTTAGGAGGGCTATGATTTTATTGATGTTGTGTAAGGGTGGTGAGTAGGTCTCTACCTTTTAGTCCCACTGTATTCCAATCATCGAAACATATTCATTAAGATCAAAATTACCCATTTTACCTTGGTTAATCCTAAATTTTGACTAAGGCACCAATGTCAAAAATTACGGTTTTGCCCTTGGGGCACTTTACCACATAACTCTTTGAGGATTTAGAGGGTTTAGAGTGTCATATTTAATGAAGTAACTATAATGTTTAGAGGAGAATATGTTGACTTCTCTAAATTTTGATTCAATTTAGATAATCATTTAAATTTAGAAGATAGGATTTTCAAAAGTCAGTTTATTTAAGTTTCCAAAATGAAGTTTTTATTTATGAGAAAATGATTAGAGGTTTTCTTAGGTCAGAGAAATACTTAGGAAAAATTTCATGATTTTTTGAATTAGATTATTATAGTTATTTCAATGGAAAAATGGAGAAAATCCCTCTTTAAGCCTTTGAAAACTATTTTTAATTTAGGAAAAATTAGGAAAAAATATTTTAATGAGTCCCAAGTGATCAGAGAACAATTAGGTACATTTTGAAGTATTTTGGTATTTTTGGGATTTTCAAAATTTTTAATTATTTTAAATCTAAAATATGGCTAAAAAATCAAGTAATTTACGAAAAATAATTTTTATTTTTCCTAAGTGCATCTGATCACAAGGAACTCAGAAAACCACTTCTCATAATTTTCCCAAGTGTATTTAATTTATTATAATTATTTTTGTAGAAAAATGAAAGGTTCCTTAGAAAATCCGTTTTAATTCTTATACTAAGTCAAGTAATTTTAATATTTTTACAGTGAATAAACATGATTTTTATGGACAATGGAGAAGTAATTTTGTCAATTTTTTATAAGTGTATTATTCACATAAATTAATATAAGGTATATGCATTTAATTAAGTATAGAAATTCACAAAATGATTCAAAGCATCACAGTATTTTTTTTAGACTTCCCTGACCAGAAGAAACCTACTAAAATTATTCTCATTATTTTTTAAGTGATGTTTTGATTTATATAATTAAAATAAGCCAAAATGGTCACCTTAGCATGAAAATTAGTGTTAGAAGCATAGATATGCTACCTAACCTTGGAAAAATCAGAGGACATCTCCTTTTTGATGGGGAATAAACCCTCAAAATTTTAAGCCATGGTGAAATATTTTAAGCCATGGAGAATTAAAATACCACAGAGGGTATTTAATTCATTAAAACTAATATATTTGAAAAATAATTTTTGATTTTTAGTCCACATTATTCTCCTTTATTCACCGAGCAAGTGGATATTTTTCTTTTATTTTTATGATTTTTTTTAGAGAAAGATATGGATTTTGAAGTTTAAGCATTTAAAATAATTCAAAAATCCCATATTTTTGAAGTTTGCACCAACTCATCCTCGTCCACTCTGAAGGCTCCACGCATTGCTCCGCCATTTGACACCACCAGCCATGTAGCCTCCATGTGGACTGTGCTTTATGTACAATGGATCTGTCCGGCTTAATCTCCTCCATCTGTTGAATACACGCATGATTGAATGACTCTCCTTTATTGTCCCCAAGTGGCCGAACCCGTGAACCGTTCACACTAAAACCTTAAGATCATCCCATAGACTCAACCAAATTGCATGGGGGTTTATTTCTAAACCTTCATCTACTCAAGATGAACCTATCTATATGGATTATACGGAATGAAATACAATAAATACGTATGGAGAGTTAAATTAAGCTCGGATTAGGGTTAGGGTTCAATACCTTTGTCCGAGAGGGGAGGCCTCAATCAGATGGTTGTGGTAGCTTCATTTTTTCCCAATGAACCTCCAGATGAAGTCGCAAGCCTTGGTGAATAGTCTAGGTCTGAATTAGATCAAGGTGGTTTTCAGGTGATGGTCTAGAGCTAGGTTAGAGGCTATTATAGAAGGGGCTTTTGTAGGGAATCAACTTCTTTCACTGTGGAGATGGTGTGTGCACAAGTAATTGGAGTTTGGTGTGTTGTGGAGCTATGAGGAGTTTTGTCCTGGTTTTGTTAGAAGTTTAAGCTCAAAATTGAGCTTCCACAATGGGGATCAATGGGGGAAAATGGTGGGCTTGAACTAAGGAGGTCTAAGGGAGTCTTTGAGAGCAATTTGGCAGAGTTTCCTTAAGTAAATTTTAGCTCTCTTTTTTTTTTTTGACATGGAGGTGAGGTTTAAATAAAGTGGCCTAGGGTAGCTGTCATGGCCAATTTAGTGGTGCAAAATGGTGCTTAGGTGGAGGGTTTTGAAGTGCTAAAGCCAATTGGAATTGGAAAAATTAGATGGGTGAGTTTGGGTTTGGGTTTTGTCTTGGGGTTCTTAATTTTGGCTTCTTCGATGACTAGGGTGGCTGGCCACGGCAAGAGAGGTGGTTAGGTGGCTCAGAAACCTCAGAGGAATCTATCACAACAATTAATTTAGGCTGGTGATACGTTTTGGCAAAGATACCTTTGGGTTAAGCAATTTAGGAAACAAATCCATTTGTTTAGGGGACCTTTGGTCCATGGCTCATCTATGGTGGGTTAAGTGAGTCTAGCTTAGTCACTAGGATCCAAAAGTTGGTTCTAGAAGTCTTGCCTTGATCAATTTGACATGGCTAGGTCAACTTTGGTGCATGGGTCTAATTTGGATTCAAATGGCCAAAGGATGGGTTTGGGTTAGGCTAGCCATGACTTTGAGCCCAATTGATTGATCAACATTGTGTAGATGACTGATATGAAGATTTGTGGTGAATGATTGAAGTGATTTTGAGTTCAATTGGAAGCTCAATTTGAAGGATTTTGGGATTTTGGTCAATTTGGACATGTTGAACTAGACTTGGGTCTAGGTTGGGCTAAGGTTCGGCTAAGTCCAAATTGATGGTTGGAAATGGTCCATTAGAATGTAATGAAGAGTTTTCAACATAAATTGGGTGTAAATTTTGGGGTTAGGGTATTAAATTTGGTGGAATTCGAGGACATAGCCAAGTTAGGGCAAATTTGGGGATTTTTGGACTTAGATCAAAATTGAGTGCAATTGAGGCTTTACCAGGACCAATTGAGGATCAAATTTGATATGTAGGATTGTTATGAATAGTTTAGAATTCAAAGGGGCAAATCAAGTATGCTATGGGATTCAATTAGGTAAGATTAGTTCATAGGATCAAAATTGGGGGTTTGACTTAGATCAAAATTGAGCTTAAGGCATGGGCTAAGTAGGCTTGAATTTGGTTTAGATTGGTCATGTGAAAGATTAATTTAAATGTAGGATTGAAATTGAGGGAAATTGGGGTCAAATTGATGGACATTTGAGGTGAATTTGGAGAAATTGGGCCTTTAAAGAAAATTTGGGGGTTTTTGTCAAAATTGGCCAAATTGACCAAATTGGGTTCAATTGAAGGGTTCAAATTGGCTTTGGAGACAATTGAAGTGATTTAGGATGTTTTGAGAAAGTTTGGGGTGCCAAGGGTATTTTTGTAATTTTGGCAAATTTGGGGCTATCTTGGTAATTTTGGCTGGTTTTGGGTAATTTGGGTATTTTCAAAAGGTTTGAAATGATTTTTGAATGAATTTGGGTATTTTGGGTGAATTTGAGGATTTCGACAAAATTTATGATTTCAAGGGCATTTAGGTAATTTGGGTGGATTTAGGGGCAATAGGCCAAGTTGGACATTTTGGTTGAATTGTGGTGCCAACCACCTTATATGAGCCATGGACTAATGAAATCCCTATTTTGGTCCTCTATGTACTGGTCATAGCTAAACCCTAGCCTAGTGCTAGTGGGTTTAGGGGACCATCTACTTGAGTCTCCCAAATAATCAATGGATCAAAGTCAACAATTTGGGTTCAGGGTTTGCGAGTGATTGTGGGTGAAAGTGAGTGTAAGTGAGTGAACTAACTCCAGAAAAACACCTAGGGTCAACCCTAAGGTCAAGAAGTCTTATGGGAACTCTCATTGAGATCCTTCAACTGACCTCACCTACTAAGTGCTAGAGGTTAGGACCAATATGTGGAACTTCAAGTCAAGCAAGGAAGAGTTTAGAATTTCTAATAGTGAGGTTTCCTTTCTATTTTTCTAAGAATAGTCAGCAGGACAGTCATATGGTTAGACCTTAGGCAACTAAAGAGGGAAAACTAAACGTCAACCAAAATTGAGGTCAATAGAATCAAACACGAACTCATTAACGAACCACATACGAATTGTTTGCAAACAACAAGCTTTTTTGACAGCACTATACAAAACCAAAAGCAAATTCCATTTGGTTAGGTACACCTACTTCTGGTTTCTGGAAGGCTATTGAAGTTTAGTATTTGCTTCCTTAGTATAATAAATACAGTAAATTAAAATGTCCTTCCGAAGCGAACGACGGGATTTTGATTCCGGTGATCGACAGCTTCTTACGGGCAACTCTCTAACCAAAAATAGGGTCGACATATCTTGTAAGCCCAACTTTCTAAAAATTGATAACGACTTAAGATTAATATTGGCTCCTAAATCACATAAAGCTTTTCCATAAAGTCGTTCGCCAATAGCACAGGGAATCGTAAAACTTCTAGGATCTTTATGTTTTTTAGGAAGCTTCTTCTGAATTATGGTGCTACACTTTTCACTGAGTGCAACAGTATCATTATTTACAAACTTCCTTTTCTTATTAAGTATATCCTTCATGAACTTCACTTAGCTTAGCGTTTGTTCCAAAGCTTCGACAAATGGGATGTTTTTCGTCAATTTCCTCAAAATTTCAAAAAATTTTGAAAATTGATTATCTCTATACTTCTACTTCAATGTTTGAGGAAATAGATGTGGTGGTCTTTATACAATTATTTTCATTAGTTTAATAGGACTTTCTGACTCATAATGAAAATCTTCACTAGAATTTTTATTTTCCACCCCATCTTTTTCAATTTCGACTTCTCATTGCACTCTTTCTTCTAATTCTTTTCCACTTCTCAGTTAAATAGCTTTAATTTGCTCCTTGTTCTGATCTTTAGGACTTACTTCAACATTACTAGGCATTATTTCTGGAGGTCTATTTCTAAGTGCAGTAGCAATACATCCCAATGATTTTCCATATTTCTGATTGCAGCTCCTCGACTTTGTAATTGACTTCCCAATCGCAATATCAATTCTTCCACTAATAACTTTTCTCCTAACTTTGTAAATTATTAAATCCTGGGGGTAATAAGGTTTATAAGCTTGATTTCCTTGATTGTTGGAGCTTCCCACTGAGTTCGTAGCATTGTTTCCCCATTGTGGATTTGCAGAAATCAAGTTATTGTTACTTCAACTAAAGTTTGGGTGATTCTTCCAACCAGGATTATAATAATTGGCATAAGGATTATTAGAACGATTGTTTATTGCATTTAAAGTCTCATAAGAAGATTGATATTCTATCATTTTTTTTCCAAATGAGTTCACCTTAAGCACAGGTACTATTTGAGAATTATTCATTCCATATTGATCTTTCTTTGATATAGCGGCTATTTGAGCAGCTAATAGAGACATTGCATTAGAATCTTGAATACTAGCTACTCTTTTTGGATTTACCCTTTCTTAGGGCCATTGAAAATTATTAGTAGCCATCTCTTCGATTAATGAATATGCTTCATCAAATGGTTTTAATATTAATGATCCACCAGCAACAACATCAATTATTGATCTAAGATATCCAACCAATCTATTATAAAAAGTTTCAATTATTAACCAATCTGCAACGCATGGTGTGTACACTTCCTAAGGAGATCTTTAAATATTTTCCAGGCTTCATAAATTTATTCCCCTTCAAACTAACAAAAAGATGCAATATCATTTCTAAGCTTAGTAGTTAATGAAGGTGAGAAATATTTAGATAAAATTTTTTTTGATAAATCTCTCAAAGTTCTGATAGATAACAAGTATAACCACATCTTAGCTTTATCCCTTTGTGAAAAAGAAAAAAGTCTAAGTCTGACAGCATCATTCGACACTCCATCATATTTAAATGTAGCACACATTTCAAGAAAATTAGCATGTTGTAAATTGGGATCTTTAGTTGGTGGTCCCCCAAACTGATTGTTTTATAACATTTTGATAATAGCAGGTTTAAGCTCAAATGAATTGGCAGCTACAACAGGGTCAGGGTTTTGTTTACTCAAATGACTTTCATATGCTGTAGGATTAACATAGTCCCTTAAAGGTCTCTGATAATGTTCATTTTCATTTCCAGCATTACTTGAGTTACAAGCCATTTTGCTAGAATGATTTTTCTCTTTTTGTTGTTTTCAAATTTTTCTAATAGTTTTTTTTTTAATTCAGAATCATAAGGTACTAATTTTTTAGATCTTATACTACGCATAAACAAAATAAAACAAGTAATTAAAAATAAGCAACACACTTAAACAAGAAAATATTCGAACTAAACTACAAATATTCTTCTTTTTTTATATTTTAAAATAAAATAAAATAACTAATACTTTCCGTTACTTCCCCGACAACGACGCCAAAAAATAGATGCGCAAAACTTGGGATTAAATTAATAATAAATATGCAATGTAACCCAAACAACAATATAACTTTAATGAAAATAAATTATCTTTAAAACCTTTTTTAAACTCCCAATTTCCTTTTACATATAACACAAGTGTACGTATCGTTCAAGTAATACAGGGCTCTAATAGAGTCCTAAATATCGATCCCTCAGGGAAGCTGGAAATATATATAAGCTAACTATTTATTCTCTATTCTTAAATTAAAATAAAAATAAAAACAAAGTAAAGTATGAAGTTTGAAGTTAAACTACTCAAGTGAAATGCTACTAAATATGCAATTGTCTGACTACAACTATTAAGTTAAACTAGATGCTAAATTTTCAAAAGTAAAATTGCTAAAATAAAATAAAGGTTTTTGTTGATGAAAAGTTAAAGTATGAGAAAAAACCATTCCCCTTTACAATGAAAATATGGCTTGTAACGAAATTGAAATCATTGAAAAATATATTTAAAAACTGTTTTGTGCTAGATAGGAGCAATCCTATTCTCTACCCTCTTTCAAGCACTATAAAGAACATTGACTAATCCAGAGTTTGGTCCTTAATTTCGTGGTTTGGCTGGGAGGATACCGGCTGTCACTCCAGAGCTCCCACTACTCCCTCACTTGAGGGCTAACATGCTCGCATTAGTTTCCAATCAACTAAACCAAATTGGGGATTCTAATTTGTCATCTTAAAATCTTCCAATTCTACAACCAACGAAGTATATTTCCCTATTTATTTGCACTCAATCTCTTGGATGACATACTCTCCCATGCAATCAAATGTGATTCTCCCATTGTTGTAGAAATCATATCACTTTTTTAAAATACATGTTTCTCAACACATTTTAATAATTCAATTGTCCAGATCAAAAAGTAAATGAAGATCGGAGTTTAAATCATCACAAATTATCCACATTTAAAACTGCGAAAAGCAAAATCAATTCTTCACAAAACCATTTCTTCAAGTAGGGAGAAGGATAAAGAAGACTACTCATAATCCATGAGAAGGATACGATAAAATGCGGACTTCATATATAAAAATAAGTTTACAAACAAATGAAATAAAAAATACTTCTTATCTCACAATCCTTCCCAAGAAATTCCCTAGAAGTTCTCTCGAAGCCTTTCTCTCTTTATAAGCACTCTAAATTCTCTCTTAGATGTGTAATGAAGAAGAAATCTCTCACCTTCCCACTTTTCTTACAACCTTAGAAGACAATCTCCAAGCCCTTGACATTCTCTCTCCATCTCTCCCTCTTGGTTCTCACGCCACCACGCTTTTCCGCCTTTCTCTTTTTCCGTCCCCCTTCTAAATGTTCTTCTCCAACTCTTTTTTTTTTTGGACTGCCTCCTCTGAAAGGAGTTTCAATATTCTTCTAAAATTCAAAAGTCAAACCTTTGAATTCAAAAGATGTTCCTCATTGATCCAAGAATCAAATCTCTTCAAATTAGAACCTTCTAAAGTGTCTAGATGCTTTGAATTACTCCATGGGGTGTTTAGAACAAGTGACCCTTTGAAATTTACACAAAATTTGTCTTAATCCACCTTAATTTGAGAAAGTTGCACCTAGTGCATCATGCGCCAGCGCTCTGGATTTTGGCGCAAAATTAGTTGTTTTTGCTCCACATTTTACTCCTTTTGCCATTTTTGCGCCAAATGCCTAAAAATGGTATACTTGCAACAAAAACATAAAAATACCTTTCTTTAAAGTGTAATATCTCTAAAAAAATAGGCATAAAAAGGGTACTTAAAAAAAGATATTATTTTTTTTTATATGAAAATCCCCCAAACTTAAGTGATACTTGGCCTCAAGTGACACTTTTATTACATAAAAACGTATGACATTAGGATAGAGATTAACTTATCACTTCTATACTTTAGTTCAATAAATAGAATAGCAAAAATTAAGAAAAACCTTAACTTAGGTTCAAACTCCAAGTCTAGGAATATCTCGTAATCAAATTTATGATTTCTGAATCTTTATTCTTTTCAAGAAGAATTGCAATTTGTCTTGCTAAGAACATTTACAACATTCATATGAAAAAGAACTTCATGAAAACTTTTCTAGGAATGCTACTAATACTTTAATACAAGTTTAGAAAGTGTAATAAATTTCATTCCTTAAGTTGATTCAAGTGAAACCTATTTTTGATTAAGCATCTCCTCAAGCTTCTCCTCACCCTTTTTTTTCTTTTCTCTTTTCTTTTCTTTTCTTTTTTTTTTCTTTTAGGATCTTTTTAATCCCTTTTCAGGTGAGGATTATTATATCTGGATAGCCTTTAATAGTTTTGAACTTCACTATCCTCTTCTTAAAGTCAAAACTCCACACTTATCCTTAGTTAATAAAGTCATACGAGTTTTTGATTTTTCATAAATCCTCATTCCTTTCTTCTTACATGAAACTCTAAAATTCTTAACACTTATAAATTACAATTTTCCTTTACTTAAAATAGAAAAATATAGTCTTATCCTATCATACCAAATATCATTAACTTTAGAATTGACCTTCATTATTAAAAACTTTTTACCTAAATTTACTATAATATTTATAAAGATAAGTATAGTCATTTAAATTTAAATCTTAATATCCCAAGTCATGTTAAATTAATTTTGAGAAATATAGTTACTTGGGGGCAAATAAAATTTAGTTTTCTCCATTTCAAAAGGAATTTTTCTTTCCCCCCAAACTTAAATTTTTAAATGATTTTAAAAATATTTTAGTACAAAATTTCAGTTGGTGAAAGAAAAAAGTAAATGCATGAAAATAAAAACTAGCCTGTAGAGGATTTCTGAACATGAAATTAGTTCTGTATACTGTAGATACTAACTGTAAAACTACATATAGGCTTTAAAGAATTAAATAAAAGATAATATATTATAAAGAATTTGCTGGGAATTAAAACAGAAATACTAAAACTGAAAAATAAAAACTAAAAATACTACACATTCAACAAGCTCAAGCTGAAAATTCTAAAACTAAAACTAAAAAGTAAAAATTCTACTATTGCTATTACAAATTACAAGTCTACAACACATCATAAAAATCTTAAATCCAACAAGTATCAAATAAAAATGCAAAACAGTACAAACAAATATTCAAATAACACATAATATCAAATCAAACCTAAACTAAACCATTAGTCCTCATGTCCTTCCTCACCATCATCATCATTTTCTTCTACTTATTCTCTTGCTTCTTTATCTTCATCTCGAATGGGAGCATAGGGAACAAAGCTGGGGCAAGCAGGAAAGTTCACATTAGGTTCACCCTTGAAGTGTCTAACCATAGCATTTTGAAAATCTATATCATGTTGAACTCTCCTTTGTTGATATTCATCATTATATGCATTCCTTTCTTTTATCTCTCCCAACTGAGTTTGTATATTAATGATATCATTTTATTGAATCATGAGCTGGTCCATCATACTTTCCAAGGATGTGAAACTAGAAGTAGATGCCCCTGAAGCAGATGTAGAGGGCCTATCCCTTCTTCCACTTCTAGACTCAACAAACGATTTTACTCTTTAAATAATGTGCCTCCCAATTGGATTCTGAGGTTGTAATCTCTCTTCATTTCTATGGGACTCAACTCCTGATTATTCACAGAGAGTGAAAAGTAGGGCAGAATATCCCAAGGCTCCAGCAGTAGAACTACCAACAATACTCTGAGCGTGATGAACTATAAGCATACCAACGTCTATTGCCTTCATGTTCTGAATGCAATAGCTTAACGCAGCTCGATCCTTTGGACTGAATCATCAACATGGAAGCAGGGAAGTTAACTATTTTGTTATTCTTTATCTTCCACTCCCCTCTTCCATTAATAAGAAAGACAACGACTTCTTCCAGAGATGAATCAATAATAACAAAGCGGCATATTCATCATGGAAGACATTCCTCAACCCATATAACGCATTAATCCCTTTGGAGGTAAACTCAACTTGCATACCTCTCACCAAAATATTATATGCTGCAATGAACCTTAGGTTGGCATAGAACTCCTGAACCATCAGGACGATCGCTACAGTAGTGAAGTAGCAAAATTGCTCCCAATTTTTTTTGACAATCAACCATTCAACCTCGCCTCTTAAGTTTGTAAACGCCCTTTCTTAGATCAATCTTCGGATCTCAGTTTATGTATTGTAATAGTGTTGGGCTTTGAAATTAATGAACTTTGAGCATTAAATTTGCACAACGTTCTTCCTCTTTTTGTGCAGGGAGCCATCAAAGATTCTATGAAAATCCAAATAAATTACAAATAAATTACTAAATCACAAATCTAACTAATGAATTCAACTAATGAATTTTGTTTTTCTCCTCAATTTTTTGGATCTCCTAAAATCCATGGATTGAGGAAGAAAATCCATGGATTGAGGAGGAAAATTACAAATAAAATTCATTAGTTGAATTTTCCTCCTCAATCCATGCATGCTTCTTTAACATGCGTACCAGACCATCTTCAATACGCCCTGTATTTTCAAAATGTTCCTTCAGTCTCAAATCCAGGTGATCCAACATTTCAAAAACATTCTCAATTGCATGCATAAGATTATGCACCTCTATCTTTACTTCTTGATTCTCTTTGAAAGTGCACTCAAGTTGTAGTAGGGCTGAATAGGTGGTGAATTCTGGGATCCTTGATCCATTAGTACATTCATATCATTTTCATCTCCCATTCTAATGCAACTGCAGGAGGCTTTAGGATCCATCGGCTTCCAAGGCAGTTGTACTTTCCCCCAACTTTCATAAGGTACTTGCGATTGACTGCAGAGTTAAAAAATAGTAGATAGATATCCCAATCCAGTTGCAGATCCATTCATGATCAAACCAAAATTGATTTTACAATTATGGCTCCAATATAAATAGGTTTTTTAGTTTCAATACAGTAGTTTGGAATAGTATTCTCCTTAGTGACCTTACTAATTTTCATAGTTGGCAGTAATTTCGAGGAAACAAAGAAATGTCATGCCATCAAAGTAGGATTTAAGAATGATGAAGAAAAACTCACATTCCCATCACCTCAGGCTTCTCAATTAGCATCTTCTACTGTAAATTAATGATAGAGTTGATTTATGTTGTCTCTTGTAGGGGTAAAATTTGCATATTGGTAGACATGCATGTTCTTGATCACAAAAATTTTGTTGATTCTCGAAAGAGTGAATTGTACAAACCTACCTCGCACGTAGATCATTACATGGTTGATCCCATAAAGATTTGCGTAAAATTCTTTCACCACAGGGTCGACTACAGCGGCAGTAGTGTAGAAAAGCACCTCCCAACACCTCTGCGCAATAACTTCTTTGACTCAAGTATTTGGTGTGTTGATTCATCAATTCCCAAATCACCTCTCTTTGATAAGCCTCTTCTTTATTATAACTCGATCATGCAACTTCTGTGCATCGAAACTGATGAACTTTCTTCAGTTAAAAATTTCAAAGCTTGCAAAGTTTTTAGAGTGGGAAGCCATAAGAATTGAAAGTGGTTACTCTTCCATCATTCTCCCCCCCTAAAATATTTCTTGGAGTCTGTTTTTAGGAGTTATTTGAAGGTGTCCTTGCCAAAAATTGGCAAGAGCCTCCATTTAAAATTTTTAAGTTACTTTCGTCTCAGCGGTGCATCACGCGCCAGCTCTCTGGAATTTTGTGCATCATGCGTCAGTTCCAAAAACATAAATATACATTTTAACAATAAATTGCCATTCTTTTCTCTGGATATTTCAATTTTGATCAAATAAATTGTCATTCTTTTAACAATATTAGGCAAACAAAGATGTTTCTAAACATTTTTCTCAAATAATTGGATTACAGAAATACATAAACATAAATATACATTTTAAACAAAAGATTCAAAAATCAAAATAAACAATGATACATATGGGTTGCCTCCCATAAAGCGCTTGGTTTAATTTCATCAGCCCGAAATTCCCAGTCTCATTATGGGTGATCCAACATGATAGTCTCTTTAACATTAGGTCTTCAATGATCAAAATAAGGTTTCAATCTGTGCCCATTCACTTTAAATATCCTTCCAGTTTTACGATCTTCATTATTGACTGCTCCATAGGGATAGAATTTTATAACTCTGAATGACCCTTTCCACCTAGACTTCAATTTTCAGGAAATAATTTCAATCTTCTATCATATAATAAAACTTCCTATCTAGGTTCAAATTCTCTTTTTACTATCTTCCAATCATGCCATTCTTTCATTTTTTTTCCTTATATCATCGCATTATCGTAAGATTCATTCTTAATTTCCTCATGCTCATTCAATTACAATAATCTTTTCTCACCAGCTTCTTTCAAATTAAAATTAAATTCTTTTATCACCCAATAAGCTTTATGTTTTAATTCAACTAGCAAGTGACAAGTCTTCACAAAAATTAATCTATATGGGGATATTCCTATAGTTGACTTATAAGATGTTTTGTATGCCCATAATGCAGTATCTAATCGAATAGACCAATCCATTTTGTTAGGATTAATACTCTTCTCCAAAATTCTCTTAATTTTATGATTGGATACCTCCGCTAAACCACTAGTTTTGGGATGATAAGCAGTTGCAATTTTATGTATTATATTATATTTTTCCACCAATATTGCAGCTGTAGCATTTCTAAAATGAGATCCTTCATCAGTAATGATTACTCTCGGCATTCCATATCTTGTAAAAATATTTTTAATTAAATATTTTGAAACACTCCAAGCATCACATCTAGGTAAAGTGATTGCTTCTATCCTTCTTGAAACATAATTCACCGCAATCAATATATATATTTTTTTCAAATGAAGGCATGAATGGTTCCATAAAATCTAATCCGCATGCATCAAAAATTTCAATTTCCAAATTAAAATTTTGAGGCGTTTCATATCTTCTAGAAATATTACCTACTCTTTGACACCAATCACATGTTTATATATATATATATATATATATAAACATCTCTAAATAGAGTAGGCCAATAAAATCCAAATTGTAAAATTTTTCGAGCAGTTCTATCATTCCCAAAATGTCCTCCAAATTCAGAATCATGACATTTTTGAATAATCCCCTAAATTTTTTATAAGGCACACATCGTCTTATAACTAAATCTTTATATTGCTTATACGAATGAGGATCATCCCAAAAATAAGATTTTGCCTCATAAATGAATTTTGTTTCCTATTATTTTTTCAGTCCATATGGTAAAATATCACTAACAATATAATTCACAATATCAGCATACCAAGGTATTTTCCATCCTTTTACAGCATAAAGTTGTTCATCAGGAAAAGTATCTTTAATCTCTCTCTCCAAATCAAGTATTTCTTCATGTTCTAACCTCGATAGATGATCAACTATTTGATTATCAGTCCCTATCCTATCGACTACTACAAAATCAAAATCTTGCATCAAAAGTATCCATCTAATTAATCTTGGTTATGCATCCTTTTTTTGCATCAAATATTTAATAGCAGAATGGTCAGTATGCACAAAACTTTTAGTTCCAATCAAATATGATCTAAAATTATCAAAAGCATACACAATGGCTAATAACTCTCTCTCAGTGGTGGTATAGTTAATCTGAGCATCATTAAGAGTCTTACTAGCATAATATATGACCTTGAAAATTCTATCTTATTTCTTTCCTAAAACAGCTCTAGCTGAATAATCACTAGCATCACACATTAATTCAAAATATTTCTCCCAGTCCGATAAAACAATTATAGGAGCAGTGATCAATTTTTCCTTTAAAGTTTCAAAGGTTTTAAGGAAATCTTGGTCAAAATCAAACTTTGCATCTTTTTCTAAAAGTTGGCATAAAGGATTAGTAATTTTTGAAAAATATTTGATATATCGCTTGTAGAATCCAGCATGTCCTAAAAAGCTCCTAATTTCTCTTACAGTAGTAGGTGGAGGTAGGTTCGATATAAACTAAATTTTTTTAGGATTTACTTCTATGACATTTTTTGAAATTTAATTTTCTAGATTAATTCGTCCTGCAACCAAAAATTGGCATTTCTCTTAGTTGAATTTTCCTCCTCAATCCACGCATGCTTCTTGAACTTACGTACCAGACCATCTTCAATATGCCCTATATGTTCAAAATGTTCCTTGAGTCTCCAATTCAGGTGATCCATCATTTCAAAAATATTATCAATTGCATGCATAAGATTATGCACCTCTTTCTCTATCTTCTTGGCTCTCTTTGAAAGTGCACTCGAGTTGTAGTACGGCTGAATAGGTGATGAATTTTGGGATCCTTGATCTATTAGTACATTCATATCATTTTCATCTCTCATTCCAATGCTACTACAGTAGACTTTAGGATCCATCAGCTTCTAAGGCAGTAGTACTTTCTCCCAACTTTCACAAGGTACTTGCGATTGACTGTAAAGTTGGAAAATAGTAGATGGAAGTCCCAATCCAGTTGCACATCCATTCACGATCAAACCCAAAACTTATTTTATAATTATGGCTCC
>JXCR01144993.1:98724-138921 GCA_002079205.1 Phalaenopsis hybrid cultivar | reverse complement strand
TATATATATATATATATATATACATATATCCAAATGAAGGCATGAATGGTCCCATAAAATCTAATCACCATGCATAAAAAATTTCAATTTTCAAATTAAAATTTAGAGACATTTCATTTCTTCTAGAAATATTACCTAGTTTTTGATACCGATCACATGTTTTTATATATATATTAACATCTCTAAGTAAAGTAGGCAAATAAATTCTAGATTGTAAAATTTTTCGAGCAGTTCTATCATTCCCAAAATGTCCTCCAAATTTAGAATCATGATATTTTTGAACAATCTCCTAAATTTATTTATAAGGCACACATCGTCTTATAACTAAATCTTTACATTATTTATACAAATGAGGATCATCCCAAAAATAAGATTTTGCATCATAAATGATATTCTTTTCCTGTTGTTTTGTCAGTCCATATGTTAAAATACCACTAACAATATAATTCACAATACGAGCATACCAAGCTATTTCCCATCCTTTTACAACATAAAGTTGTTCCTTAGGAAAAGTATCTTTAATCTCTCTCTCCAATTCAAGTATTTCTTCCTGTTCTAACCTCGATAGATGATCAGTTATTTGATTATTAGTCCCTTTCCTATCAACTACTACAAAATCAAACTCATGCATCAGAAGTATCCATCTAATTAATCTTTATTTTGCATCATTATTTTGCATCAAATATTTAATAGCAAAATGGTCAGTATGCACAACACATTTAATTCCAAATAAGTATGATCTAAACTTATCAAAACCATACACAATGACTAATAACTCTCTTTCAGTGGTGGTAGAGTTAATTTGAGCATCATTAAGAGTATTACTAGCATAATATATGACCTTAAAAATCTTATCATATTTCTGCCCTAAAATAGCTCAAATTGCATAATCACTAGCATTACACATTAATTCAAAAGGTTTCTCCCAGTCCGGTGAAACAATTATAGGAGCAATAATCAATTTTTCCTTTAAAGTTTCAAAGGCTTTAAGGTAATCTTGGTTAAAGTCAAACTTTGCATCTTTTACTAAAAGTTGGCATAAAAGCTAAGTAATTTTTGAAAAATTTTTGATATATCGCATATAGAATCTAGAATGTCCTAAAAAGCTCTTAACTCCTCTTAAAGTAGTAGGTAAAGGTAGGTTCATTATAACCTGAATTTTTACAGGATCTACTTCCATGCCATTTTGTAAAATTTTATGTCCAAGAACAATTCATCCTACAACCATAAATTGACATTTCTCCCAGTTTAAAACGAGATTAGTCTTTTCACAACATTCTAAAACTTTCTATAATTGATTTAGAAATATTTCAAAGGAAGTTCCGAATACACAAAAATTGTCCATAAAGACTTCAATCCCTTTTTTAATCAAATCACTGAAAATTGACATCATACATCTTTGACATGTTGTAGGTGTGTTACATAACCCAAAAGGCATTCGCCGAAAAGCAAATATTCCATAAGGACTAGTAAATGTTGTTTTCTCTTGATCCTCAGGGGCAATAGGTATTCGATAATAACCAGTATATCCATCTAGAAAACAAAAATATTTGTGCCCAGCCAATCTATCCAACATCTAAAGGAAAATGATCCTTCCGGGTGGCAGAATTTAATTTTTTATAATCTATGCAGATTAGCCATCCGGTGACTAGTCTTTTTGTTATTAATTCATTATGCTCATTTGTCACTATAGTTGCACCTCCTTTCTTCGAAACACAGTGAATTGGACTCACCCAAGCACTGTCTAAAATATGATATATTATTCCCACATCTAACCATTTTATAATTTCTTTCTTAACCACTTCTTTCATCATAGGATTAAATTTCTTTAGAGGATCAGTTCTTAGTTTATGTTGATCTTCCAATAAAATTCTATGCATACAGATTGAAGGACTGATTCCTTTAATATCAGCTAGTGTCCATCCAAAGGCTTTCTTATATCTTTTTAAAGTTTCTAACAATTATTTTTCTTGCACATCAGTTAGTTTTGAGGATACTATGACGGGTAGTGTGGATGATTCTCCTAAGAATGCATACTACAAATGTGTAGGAAGTGTTTTCAAATCTAGTTTTGGAGGTTTCTTAATTGAAATCAAATTGTTGTCATTTTTTGCAGGATCTAACATTTCAATTTTTTTCTGAACATATTTCAATTCTTATGTACTCACTTCCATAGACTCATCTTGGATTTCATCCTCACCTTGATATTCCATATATTCCTTTTCAAATTCGCTTTCATATGTCTTTTAGAAATATTCATGGCTTAAATACTCATTAATATACATTTTAAAGCATTCAATCTATTTTTCTTTTGCAGGATATCTCATTGATTTTTTAATATTAAATGTAACCTCTTGATCACTAACTCTCATAGCTAGTTCTCCTTTCTACACATCTATCAAAGCTCTTGCAGTGCCTAGGAATGGTCTTCCTAAAATAATAGGAATTTCTTTATCTTCCTCCATATCTAATACAGTAAATTCCATAGGAAATATAAATTTATCAACCTTTACTAAAACATCTTTTATAACTCGTTTAGGATAGGTAATCGAATGATCAGCTAACTGAAGAGTTACAGTTGTAGGTGAAACATCTCATAAGCCAAACCTTCTGAAAATTGATAATGGTATAATATTAATACTGACTTCTAAATCACAAAAAGCTTTTCTATAAAATTGTTTGCCAATAGCACAAGGAATTATAAAACTTCCAGGATCTTTAAGTTTTTCAAGAAGCTTATTTTGAATTCTAGCGCTACACTCTTCACCGAGTGCAACAATCTCATTATCTACAAATTTCATTTTCTTATCAGGTATATCCTTCATGAACTTCACATAGCTTCACATTTGTTCCAAAGCTTCAACAAATGTAACGTTTATTGTCAATTTCCTCAAAATTTCCAAAAGTTTTGAAAATTGATTATCTCTATACTTCTGCTTCAATCTTTGAGAAAATGGAGGTGGTGGTATTTCTACAGTGGTTTTCTTTGGTTTAATAAGAATTTTTGACTCACAAGGAAAATCTTCACCATAATTTTCATTTTTGACCCCATCTTTTTCAATTTCAACTTCTCATTGAGCTCTTTCTTCTAATTATTTTCCACTTCTCAGTTGAATAGCTTTAATTTTCTTCTTGTTCTAATCCTTAGGATTTACTTCAAAATTACTAGGCAATGTTCCTGAAGGTGTATTTTTAAGTGCAGTAGCAATACACCCCAATTGGTTTTCCATGTTTCTGATTGCAGCTCCTTGACTCTATAATTTACTTCCCATTTGCAATACCAATTCTTTTATTGATAAATTTTTCTCCTTACTTTGCAAATTATTAAATCTTGGAGGGTAAAAAGGTTTATAAGCTTGATTTCCTTGATTATTGGAGCTTCCCACTGAGTTAGCAGCAAATTTTCCCCATTGTGGAATTGAAGCATTCGAGTTATTGTTTCTCCAACTAAAGTTTGGATGATTCTTCCAACAAGGATTATAATAATTGGCATGAGGATTATTAGAAAAATTGTTTATTGCATTTAAAGTCTCATAAGAAGATTGAGATTCTATCATTTGTACAAATGAGTTCTCCTCAAGAACAAGCGTTGTTTGAGAATAATTCATACCATATTGATCTATCTTCTTTGATATAGCGTCTATTTGAGCAGCTAATAGAGATATTGCATCAGAATCATGAATACTAGTACTCTTTTTGGATTTACCCTTTTTGAGGGCCATTGAAAATTTTTAGTAGCCATCTCTTCAATTAATGAATATGCTTCATCGAATGGTTTTGACATTAATGATCCACTAGCAGCAGCGTCAATTATCGATCTAAGAGATCTAACCAATCCATTATAAAAAGTTTCATTTATTATCGAATCTAAAAATGCATGGAGTGGACACTTCCTAAGGAGATCATAAAATCTTTCTCAAACTTCATAAATTGATTCCCCTTCAAACTGACAAAAATACATAATATCATTTCTAAGCTTAGTAGTTTTTGAAGGTGAGAAATACTTAGATAAAAATATTTGTGATAAATCTCCCCAGGTTCTGATAGATCCTGATGTTAACGAGTTTAACCACATCTTAGTTTTATCCCTCAATGAAAAATCAAATAGTCTAAGTCTGATAACATCATTCGACTCTCCATCATATTTAAATGTAGCTCACAATTCTAGAAAATTAACAAAGACTAAATTGGGATCTTTAGTTAGTGTTCCACTACTTGTTTTGTACCATTTGAATAATAGCATGTTTAAGCTTAAATGAAATGGTAGCTACAACAGGGTTTTGTATACTCAAATGAATTTCATCTGCTATAAGATTAACATAATCCCTTAAAGGTCCCTGATGATGTTCATTTGCATTTCCAGCATTACTTTAGTTGCAAGCCATTTTGCTAGAATGATTTTTCTCTTTTTGTTGTTTTCAAATTTTTCTAACAGTTTTTTTTAATTCAGAATCATAAGGTACTAAGTTTTCAGATCTTATACCACACATAAACAAATTAAAATAAGTAATTAAAAATAAACAACACACTTAAAAAATAAAAATTTTCAAATTAAACTACAAATACTCTTATTTTTTTATATTTTGAAAATAAAATAAAATAAATAATACTTTCTATTACTTCCCCGACAACGGAGCCAAAAACTTGATGTGCAGAAACATGGGATTAAATTAATATAAATATGCAATGTAACCCAAACAATAATGTAACTTTAATGAAAATAATTTATCTTTAAAATAACTTTTAAACTCCCAATTTCCTTTTACATATAACACAAGTATATGTATCATTTAAGTAATATAGGGCTCTAATGGAGTCTTAGATATCAATCCCATAGGGAAGCTCAAAATTAAAATAAGCTAGCTATTTATATTCTATTCTTAAATTAAAATAAAAATAAAAATAAAGTAAAGTACAAAGTTTGAAGTTAAACTACTCAAGTGAAATGCTAATAAATATGTAGATGTACGATTACAATAGTTAATTTAAACTAGATGCTAAACTTTCAAAATTAAAATTGTTGAAATATAAAAAGGTTTTTTGTTGACGAAAAGTTCAAGTATGATAAAACTCCCTTCCACTTTACAATGAAAATATTGTTTGTGAAGAAATTGAAATCAATGAAAAATATATTTAAAAATTGTTTTGTGCCAAATAGGAGCAATCCTATTCTCTACCCTCTTCCTAGTGCTATAAAGAAAATTGACTAATCCAGAGTTTGGTCCCTAATTCCATGGTTAGGTTGGGAGGATGTCGGCTATCACTCTAGAGCTCCCACAACTCCCTCACTGAGGGCTAACATGCTCGCATTAGTTTCCAATCAACTAAACCAAATTGGGGATTCTAATCTGTCACCTTAAAATCTTCCAATTCTACATCCAATGAAGTATATTTCTATATTTATTTTCACCCAATCCCATGGATGACATACTCTCCCATGAAATCAAATGAGATTCTCCCTTTTTTGTAGAAATCATATCCTCTTTTTAGAATATATGTTTCTCAACACATTTTAACAATTAAACTAGCCAGATTGAAAAGTAAATTAAAATCAAAGTTCAAATCATCCTAAATTTTGGACATTTAAAACTGTAGAAAACAAAATCAATTCTTCACAAAACCATTTCTTCAAAGTAGGGAGAAGGATAATGAAGACTACTCAGAATTCATGAGAAGGATACGATAAAACACAGACTTCATATATAAAAATAAGTTTACAAAAAAAAAAGAAAGGAAAAATATAAATTATCTCACAATCCTTCCCAAGCAATTCCCTAGAAGTTCTCTGTTGACTTGACTTTTGATTAAGGTTTAGTTTTCCCTCTTTAGTAACCTAGGGTCTATCCATAGGACTTTCATGTTGACTATTACTAGAAAATTAGAAAAGCAACCCTCACCATTATAAACTCTAAACTCTTCCTTCCTCAACTTGAAGTTCCACATATTGGTCCTAACCTCTAGTACTTAATAGGTGGGGTCAGTATGGAGGATCTTAAGGAGAGACCCCATAAAACTGCTTGACCTTAGGGCTGACTCTGGGTATTGGTCTAGAGCTAGTTAACTCACTCACACTTGATACCACCTAAATTAATTTGGATTAAGTGAATCTGATAGAAAATAATGGTACCAGAATGAGGGAACCATAGAATCCTAAATGGTGTCGCTCTAATCAACTTTAATATGCCCCATAATATTTAACGAACCATAACCATAGGGACATCTGATTTGATATTATAATCTGACACATTAGAAAACTTAAACTTATCACGACGAGGAGCTTAGAGATAGCATCGTGGGAAGCACGACCATCTTCAACAGCAAGAGGATCTACAATAGCATATCTTTATTTAGAATTAAATAACCAAGCCATAATAGGTGGTTTGCTTATGCAACATAAATCCTCAACTTTTCATTAGGCTTTTGTATAGCCCTGTTGTATAATTTGAGCCCTAACTCCTCTTAGGAATCAGAGGTTATCGTTCGTCACAATCTAAATCCTCACATTGTTCAGCCTATTTGTGGGATCGTTTCACATAAGTGTAATCCCTAATTAATAGAATTTGCCGGATGGAACATTTAAAAAATTTCTCCTCAAAATTGAAGACAAACCATAGGATAAACCGGGAAGTCACTGAGTTTCTTCTCTGGATCCATGACATCCTCTAATTTTTCCTCCTTTGGACTCTACAACAAAATGTTCAAAATTTGATTCATTCCCCTTTCACACCTCATCGTCCGATCTCATTGAAAAGTCTTATTCTTTTGACCTCTTTGAAGATAATATACCCTGATTTTTATCGAGAGTTTTCTTAGGTGACTTTCGTTATCTAAGATGTATTAACTATAAGGGCTTACCATTATAGGAAGCTTTTCCAAACCCAGCTTAATGTAAACCCTATTTAATTCTTTATATTAAATAAGAGAACTTGTCAGCAAATAAAATGGTTTCGCAGACCAAAGGGATGTCATATATTTCCTAGTTTATTTGATTGAGCCTCTTCTTTGAGTCTTGTATTTATCTTTTAGGATTGATATAGGGTTTGAGGTATAGTGCTTTTTAATTTAAACTATGAAAAATTTGGGGTCAGTTTGATTTCATATTTTCTAAAATTATATATATCTATATATATATATATATATTGAGTAAGGAGCAAAGCTCCAATTCATTAAAGAAAGAAAGAAAACCAAATACAAAAGAAATTGAAATAGGAAAGAGGGCCTATAGAGAAAAAATCAACCTCTAAAAACAACAAAAAGAAGTTATCTGATATATGAGAGAGGTAGTAGATCACTTGATAATAGGAAATCTAGTGGGGGAGGAATCCTTCTGCTCACTAAAGGTTCTTCAGTACAGAGACCGCTTCTAGCCAACCAATTGGAGGGTCTATTCCCTTCTCTGTGGATGTGGGAGAACTTGATAGAATAATTTTGAAGCAATTGATGAATTCCAGAAATCCAGTTGATTAAATTCCATGGGATATTATAAGAACCATTGATAATTTTAATAAGCATCAAGGAGTCAGATTCAATCCATAGCTGGTTGAAATGGCAAGATCTGACTAAGTTGAGGGCCCAAAAAACTGCTTGACATTCAACTTCAAGGGAATCCAAAGCTTTAATAGAAGATTGAAAAAACAAGATGCACCTCCACTCATGATTCCTGAAGACACCACCAATTCCAGCAGACTAAGATTTATAGCTACCATCAGTGTTAACTTTTGTCCATCCAAGCTTTGGAAGAGTCCAACAGATTTTCAAGACTTTGGTAATGGAAGGATTAAAAGATGGACTCAGCTCCAACACAGCTCCAAACTTCTCAAATTTAATCAGTTTTTGTGTAAAAGCAATACAATTTAGACCTACCTTTATAGGTTCTAAATGGGAATTATCATGCTTCAACTGGTTTCTAGCCATCCAAACAAACCAAGCCACAATGTTGGGGATGTCTTGAAGATTGAATCCCCTCCAATCAGACCAGTAATTATAAAATACCTCCCATGTTAGATTCATAGTTGGGACATTGAGCTTACCATTCACAATAGACCAAACATCTTGTACCCAGGGGCAGGCAAAGAAGAGGTGGGTAATTGTATCCTCATTGGACAAGCAAAAAAATGCATCTAGAGGGACGTCTTAGACCCTTCAGTTTCAAAATTTCATCAATGGGAATCAATTTTAAGAAAAGTCTCCATATAAAAAATGACATGAAGGGAGTGAGAAATTTATTCCAGATTGTATGACCCCAATTCACCACCAGTTGGGGAGGCTGAGAAGAGATTAAGTTCTTTTTTATAGCAATTCTGTCCTTCACTCCAGGTTTTACAGAAAGTTTCAGAATATTGGAGATTTGAGAAGGGCTGCAAAAAGGAAGAACTGGAGTAAGATTCCACTTATCATGTTCCCAAAGATCTTTCACAAGCATTGGAGAGGCTGGAACATTTTGATCATGAAGAAGGCTACCTTCCAAGGACCAATTATCCCACCAGATGTTTACCAAACCCTCAGCAATCTCCTACACATACATTTGTTCAGCTTCCTCCCTAATTTGTAACAACTTTTTCCAAATGGGGGAATCTCCCAAACCCATAGAGAGTTGGGTGGGGTGTTGATGCTTGCAATATTTTCCCCATAGAAATTCAGCCCAAAGGGAGGACTGAGATCTGAATCTGAACCAGAGTTTGCAGAGATTAGTGTGCATAATTTGGGGGAAGGACTTGAAGCCTAACCCACCTTCCTCAAAGGGTTTACACACCTTAGCCCAATTTGTCCAGTGTTTTTGTTTCCTTTGACCAGCCCATAGAAATCTATTAAAGATCCCTTCTAATAATCTCTGAGAATACTTTTTCAAGATGTTCATTTGCAGAAGATAGGATGGAATAGCAGATTAGAACACTTTTCAGGAGTGTTATCCTACCCCCATTGGATAAAAATGAATTCTCCCATGCTTATAATTTACTTTGAATCTTTTCTGATATGTGATCAAATTGAATGTTTTTAGTTCTACCTTTGATAAGAAGTGCCCCTAGATATGTCACAGGAAGATGACTGTTTGTGAAGCCAGTGAAATCAGAAACACAGGTCTTTGATTAACTTTTGCATTGTTTACTGAAAATGGAGATGCACTTCTGCTTATTTAACTTCATACCAGAGGCATCCTGAAAGCTCTCCAAGAACTGCATGAATGATCTAATAGCAGTTTTGGAAGCTTTTTAAAAGATAATGATGTCATTAGCAAAAGCCAAGTGATTGGTTAAGGTGGAAGATCTGTGGCTATAAAGGGAGTGGGGTTTCCTGGATGCCAGCTCATTCAAGCTTCTGGATAAGTAATCAAAAACTAAAATAAATATGGTAGGGGAAAGGGGGTCACCTTGTTTTATACCTCTAAATGCACTAAAGAAACCATGGGAAGATCTATTGATGAAGATAGAATGGAAGTTATTTGTCAGCCATCTGTTGATTAGAGAGATAAAGGAGGGGGAGAAACCTCTAGCAATGAGAACTAGTTCAATGAACTTCCAACTGATAGTGTCATATGCCTTTTTGATATCCAATTTGAAAATTAAGTTGCCTCCTCTAGTGATTCTGTCCAAATCCAATACCAACTCTTGGGCCAAGAGCACATTATCAACAATACTTCTATCCTTGATGAAGGCTGACTGATTCCTGCAGATAAGTTGATTTAAGTGAGGTTGTAATCTATGAACCAGTACTTTGCTGATTATCTTAGATATAACAGAAGTGAGGCTTATGGGTCTAAAATTTTCCCATTTATGAGGAGTTTTGTTCTTGGGAACCAATGTAATATTAGATGAGGAAAAGTATTTAGGGAGATCATCCCACCAAAAAAAGCTTTGGACAGTAGCAATGACCTCACCCTTCACAATAAGCCAGGTCTTTTTATAAAAATTAGCAGTGAAGCCATCAGGGCCAGCAACTTTTGTGTTGTCAATAGAGTTTAGAGCTTCCCAAATTTCCTTTTCATCAGGATATCTATGAGAGATATGCTTTTGGTGAATTCCCTTTCCTTATCAAATAGTGTATCTTTAATGGTTGGTTGAGAGGATGGAGTTTGTCTAAAAATATTTTGAAAATATTGAACAAAATCATCAGCTATGCCATCAGCATTGGAAATCCAGCGACCCTCCTGAGAAAGGATTTTGTTAATTGTGTTGCATTTCCTCCTATAGTTGATGCAAGCATGATAATATTTAGAGTTCATATCTCCTTCACAAAACTTAATTCTGTTTGCTTTTTGAGCATAGAAAGCCTCTTGCATGTTGATTTTATCCAGCAGATGTTCATTAGCAGATTGAAGATCAATTTCAGACCCTATGCCAGAGGATAAGAGCTGTTCTAATTATAAAACATTCTGTTCAGCTTCAAGGACTTTTTTATCAATGTTCTGCACCACCTCCCAATTCCAACTTGAGAGGTGTTTACTAACTTTTCTATGTAAAAGCCAAAGCTTGATACCAGGGATGTGATGATGAACATCAGTCCAAGCCATTGAGACTTGATTGAGAAAATCCCCATGCATGGACCACATATTAAGATATCTAAATTTGGCTTTAGTTTTAGAAGAGGGGGAAGATATTCGAATAAGCAAGGGTCTATGATCATACCCACTCATAGCCAAGTGTTGGACAAAAGTATGAAGGAAATCTCTGAACCAAATATCATTCACCAAGACTCTATCAAGCCTCTCCTAAATTTTCCCCCTTCTCCAGGTGAACTTAGGGCCAATAAACCCCAAATCAAAAAGACCAGCAGACTGAATGTTGTCATTGAATGTGTTCATTTGATTGATATCAGGAGATCTCCCACCCTTCTTCTCACTAGGTGAAGAGAGGCAGTTGAAATCACCCCCAACTAACCAGAAATCCCTTATAGAGGTATTGAACTCTTGTAACAATTGCCAAAGTTCATATCTAACAGTTGTTGTACAGCCATCATAAATGAAAGTAGCAAAGCCACTATAGTAATTGAAGTTAATCTTCAATTGGATAAATTGGTCTCCCTCTTTAAAGACAGTGCATTGAATTTCCTGTCTGCAAAGAAGCCAAATTTTACTGTTAGTGTTAATAAAAAGCTAAAAACCAAGGAACTTCCTCACAATTCTGTTAACATGTCTAGTGATTATTGGTTCAAGTAAAGCAATGATCCAAGGTTTATGCATCTTATTTAGAGACAAAATTCTATTAAGGGATTTAGGATGTGCTAATCCCCTAACATTCCAACATATTAGATTCATTAACCTATAAAGGTGGATTTTCCTCTTCTCCTAGTTCTGACAGTTCTAGAAGAAAGAGGGGGGGCTTCCTCCAAAGTAGAAGAAGAAGGAAGTAGATTCTTTAATTCCAAAGGCATTTTCTTCTTTTTTGTTTTCTTGGTTTTCCAGCCTTCTTCAAGATTTTTAGCTATATGCAAAAGCAAAGGGTCTTCCTATGATATCTCAATAGCTGTTATCTCTTGATCCGCAGGGAGTGTAGGAGGGTCAGTACATTGGGTCTGTTCAACTTGAGTAGATTGTGGTAGGAGGGGAAGTTCCTCAACCAAAGGTTCTAGACCATTTTGAGGGGTCTTGGGATAATTCTGCCAACTCTAGAATAGTGTCATCTTGGGACCTTGTCCCTGGCAAATCAGGAGCATTGACAGCAAATACAGTAGTAGTTGGCAACTCAATGCCATGGGATTCTAAGTCCTTAGAATGAGGTCTGGGAAGCTTCCTTTGGAGATTGGGATAAAGTCTAAAGCATTTCTCATTAGTGTGGCCAAACATTTTGCAGTGATGGCAATAATAAGGTCTTTGTTCAGCTATGATTTTTTTGCCAATATCCACTATGCTCAGTGCCTAACCAAATTTCCTCCATAGCTGGTAAAATAATATTTCTTTCAACCAGAATTCTGGATACAAAAGGCCTGGATAAGTTGAAAGTGGGGGCATCCAATTTCAAAAGTCTTCCCAAAGCTTTGCCAATGTTGAAGAGGACTTTGTGGTTGAAAAAGTGTAATTTAAGTCCAGGTAACTTAAACCAAATGGGGACAATGGGAAGTTCTTTGTTGGGGTCAAAATCAGGAGTCCACTTTAAAAGTTTCATTGAGATTCCTTCAATCAAGATAGATTGTTTAGAAAAGATTCTAGCATAATCTTCTTCCCTTGATGGATTAATAAGGATATGCCTACCATCAAGTACGCCTACTTTCCAAGCCCCTTTGAATTTTAGTCCATCAAAGTATCTTCTCACAGATTCCATCTTAGGATGGCCAAGCTGAAATTTACCAATTAAGGTGAATTTAAAACTTTTAGTAAGCCCATTAAGATCCTCTTCAGTAAAGTAGATAGCCAATTTCCCACTTTTCTTGCATATAGGTTTGAAAATTGGGTCATTACTCTCATGATATTCTTGAGGAAAAATCAAATCATCAGGATTCTAAACTTTCTCATATCCTTTCCCAACAATGTCAGCAAAAGTGGCCTTGGCCCACTGAATATTTGTGGCAATATCAATTGTATTAGGGTCAGACATCACTGAAAGAGCCTCAGTATAGAAAAAAGGCTAGAAGATCAGAGTTTAGAGTTGACACTAAGCTGTCAAATGCCAGTAACAGAGAAGTAGATGAAGGAGTACAGTAGAGAAACAATCGTCGAGAGAAATCCAAGTAACCAGACCAACCACACAGTAGGAAGAAGACCCCAAGCAACCAAACAAACAAAACAAAAAAAACTATGGGGCTAAGCAATGGAACAGTAAAATTTGAAAAAGCCAAAACCCGGGAAGATGTAAAAGATTAGAGAAAAGTAGAACTTCCAAAAACCAGTGATGAGAGGACAGAAAACCAGTTGAAACCAATGGGATAGCAAGGATTTGGNATATATATATATATATATATACATTAAATGTCTTTTTGAAGCAGGCGACGAGATTCTGATTATGGCGACCGACAGCTTCCAATGGGCAACTCCACACCCAAAATAGTGTCGACCAACTTCTAGCGACTCTACTGGGAAAAAGCTTTTCTCTTCATTTAAATCAGGAAATATTATCTTCATATATCGATAATGTGTCCACGTCCCTCTTGGACCAAATTACCCTTCTTCTGTTAACATGCTCCACCATTTATGTCTTGGGAAAGTACAGTCAACTCTTTGGACTTCAGGACTATCTGTTCAATCACCTTTAAACAAAAAGTTTCAGGAGGTCATTATGGACTTTTTAATCTTAATGTGAAGTCGGACCCCCAAAAGGTGTGTTGGTGGACTACTTCTGTTTGGGCATTATGCATTGTAAAGTCAGTCCCACACTGGGTCCTAAGCTTCACTTTTCTTTTCAAGTTTGATTTACTATTTTGTAAATTAAATCAGATTGTGTTGTGTTGCACTTGCTCTTTAGTTTTTCTTATATTAATTAAATCTTTCTACTTTCAAACTACTTTTACTAAAATCTTAAAATCTCCAAAAATTAAATAAAGACGTACCCGGTCTACAGATCGACCTCTGTTAATTTTTTGTGCTTGCACTAAGATTGTGAGGTATTGTCCAAATAGATAACCCTAGAGCTTTCTTTTTTTGAAGTTGTTGTAATGGAGTTCCCAACGCTCACTTTTTTCTTGCAACCTGTCGACGAGCCACAACGCCCGCAATGTTGCTCCCACCATCAAGTTTGGAGCAGGATTTGAAGATGTTGAGGTCGTTATTGGGAAAGTCTCATTTGTCATAATGAAGGTCACCACTCTATAGGTTCAGGAACCATTTGCCGAGTTTAACCTAAACTACCCTCAGGATTTCCCTTCTTATAAGAAGGTCAAGACTACTACCACCACGACACCTACCAAGGCTGATGTTTCCATCTATACTAAAGTAAAAGAAGGTATGATAGTTGAAGACCCGACTAAAGGATTGGTTGCCTTGTTGTTAGTATTTGAAATTGGATCGAGTTTGAGGACAACACCGTTAACTTGAACCCAAAGAAGAAATTGCAGCCGGAAGGTTTAGAGAGCTACTAAAGCTCAGATTTCTAAAGAAGTACCTGTTGATGAAATTCCTAGCCATGATGACTCAGGATTACTAGACTTATCCACTTCTATAGGGAAGTAGGTTCCATCCCTTAATGGATACTAATGGTTACAAAAGTATCCAGAAGATCGTCGCTACTTTACTATCACCCCATGGACACAATGGGGAGAAGAAGAAGCCTGATGCACCAAAAATATATGCATTTTTAGACTTATATTTGATACCCAATTTTAGTGATATTGCACTTTAAAAGAATGTATTTTTCATGTTTTCTTGTAGGTTGTTGATTTTTGGGACTTGAAGCAAAAAGGATGAAATTTGGAGCAAAAAATGGAGATTTGGAAGAATTACTCAACACCGAAAGCAGCAGAAGGACGTTGGATGGCGCAGACCTATAGAAATGATGCAAAAAAAGATTCAGCATCAACAACGCCATTTGACAGAGACTTGGGAATTAATTAGCGGAGAATTGGTGCTGACAGCACTAGGTGGGTGCCGACGACGCCTATGTTGGTGGATGCCCTATTTCTAGAATTTTTGATGAATTTGGATGCTTTTTCAAGATTTTTTGGATGCATCTATTAGAGAACAAACCTAGGCTTTATTTAGGTCCAAAATTTAATCAGCAACCCCCCCTTCGCACCATTTCAACCTCTTCCACTCAATTCAGTTTTCCTATTTACACACCTACATTCCACGCCATTCCACACCATTAGTTGGTTATTGTTTTTATCGGTTTGAGTTTTTGTGGTGAGTTTAACTGTAAATTCTTCTCTAAGAAGTGATCAAGAGGAAGAAAACTGAAAGATTTCTTCTTCCTGCATTTCTTAAAAGAGGCTACGAAGGATTTGCTTTGAGAAAGAGATTCAAATAAGTGTTGTTTGTTTATTATTGTTGTATGAACTTTCTTTTATATATGAAATTTGTGGTTTATTGTATCTTTCTCATGAAGTCTGAGTATTTTCCTTTATATTTCTCCCTACTCTATGATATAATGAAATGAAGAGATAATTTGGATGTGCCAATGTTAAAATTAAAAATAAATTGTGATGGTTTTTCAAGTCTGCTTTTAATTTACTTTTTAATTTGGCCAATTTTTAAAATATGTTGTGAAACATATGATCCGAGAAATGGAGTATGAGTTCTACAACAGAGTGAGAATCACATTTAAGTCCATAAAAGAGTATTTCGTTCATTGAATTAAGTGCAAATAAATAGGGAAATATACTTTATTGGGTGTAGAATTTGAGATTTCTAGGGTGACAATATAAAAATCCCCAATTTGATCTTAGTGTTTAAGAACTAAAGTGAGAGTTAGCCTTTAGGGGAAGGGAAGTGGGAGCTCTAGAGTGGGAGCCAGTATCTTCCTAGCCTAGCCACGGATTTAGGGACTAAATCTAAGATTAGCCAATGATTTTCTATAACACTGAATCATGATAGATAATTAAAATTGCTCCTATTTGGCACAATACATATATAAACCATTGGTCTTATCTCATTTAACCAAAAACTCATTGTTATGGGAAAGATTTTTTTTCATATTAGAAAACTTCATCACATAAACATAGTTTAGTTGTTATTAATTTTAAAAACTTCTTTTGAATTCTGCTAGTTGTAAATAATTTAACTTTGATAGTATCTTAAACATTCAAAATTAGTGACAATAATTTGGTTTAATTTCTGTAAATTTCTTAGTTAATTTATCATTTCAAATTTAAACCTTACCTGTGGGATCGATATTTGGGACTTAAAAAGAATGTCTTATATTACTTCATAACGATACGTATACTTGAGTAGAATCCTAATCTTAAGAGCTTGACATTTTTATTACTAAAATACCACATCAAATTTTTGGCACCATTGTAAAGCGGAGTCAACTTAATAAATTTTACACAATTATATTCAACCGGGATCAAATTTTTGGCGCCATTGCCGGGGAATGTAACTGTAAATTAAATAGATTTGGCAAATTAGGAAATTTAGAGATAAAATTATACAAAATAAAAAATAAAAAAATTATAAAATCAAAAATCCAAATATATATATATATATAACTATATATTTAAGAGTATTTTTAAGAAATTTTTCTTTGCTTATTATATTTGTTTATGCGAAATATTGGATCTGAAGGTTTAGTACCTTATGATTCACAATTAGAATATACTATTAGAAAAATTTGAAAATAATAAAATGAAATTAAAATTTTGAACAAAATGGCGAATAACTTAGATAATCAAATAAATGAAAATCGACAAAGATCTTTAAAAGATTATGTTAATCCAACAACAAATGAGCTTCACATANAAATAATAAAATGAAATTAAAATTTTGAACAAAATGGCGAATAACTTAGATAATCAAATAAATGAAAATCGATAATGACCTAAGATTATGCTAACAACAGATGAACTTCATTTAACAATTCAAAACCCTGATGTTGTGCTAATTAATTTGAGCATAAACCAGCTATTATCCAAATGGTAAAAAAATAATCAGTTTGGAGTAACACCTACTGAAGATCCTAACTTACATCTTGCTAGTTTCCTTGAGATTTGTGCTACTTTCAAATAAGACGGAGTGTCTAATGATGTTCTAAGGCTTATAATTTTTCCTTTTTAATTAAGGGATAAAGCCAAAGCTTGATTAAACTTATTAGCACCTGGATCTATCAGAACTTGGGGAGAACTGTTATAAAAATTCTTGGCTAAATATTTTCCACCCTCGAAAACTGCTAAGCTTAGAAACGATATTATATCTTTTTATCAGTTTGAAGGGGAATCGATATATGAAGCCTGGGAAATATTTAAGGATCTCCTTAGAAAATGTCCACACCATGCTCTACCAGATTAGTTAATAATTTAAACTTTTTACAATTGATTAGTAGGATCACTTAGATCTATTATAGATGCTGCTGCAGGTGCATCGTTAAAGTCAAAACCTTTTGATAAAGCATACTCTTTAAAAGAAGAAATAGTTACTAATAATTTTCAATGACCTTACGAACGGATAAATCCTAAGAGAGTAGCTTATATTCATAAATCTGATGCAATGTCTATTTTAACATCTCAAATTGCTGCTATATCAAAAAAATGACCAAATTGGAGTGAAGTATTCTCAAATACCACCAGTATTAGAGGAAGATTCACAAGGGCACATAATTGATACTCAATCATCTTATGAAAATTTGAATGCTATTAATAATCGAAATAATAATCCTTATTCTAACTATTACAATCTTGGATGAAAAGATCAACCTAATTTTAGTTAGAATAAATATAACAAATCAATGAACCCCTCAAAAAATTTAAATAACCAAGGAAATCCTAATTATCGACCTTATTGTCCTCTTGGATTTAACTCTAACCCTAAACCACAAGTTAAGGAAAAGAAGTTAACGATGGAAGAGGTAATCTTGAATATGGGAAATCAAATACAAAATCAAGGGGCTACTATTAGAAATATTAATAATTAATTAGGACATATTGTTATTGCACTTAGTAAAAGAAATTCAAGAAATCTTCTGAGTACTGTGGAAGTTAATCCCAAAGATCAAAATAAGAAACAAATTAAAGCAATTCAATTATAAAGTGGAAAAGAAGTTGAAAAAAGAATCCAAAGAGAAACTGATGTTGATGAGGAGAAGGAAGATATGGAAAGTGATCATAATGAAAATGAACAAACAAAAGTTCCCCAAGAAAAACCATAACCTTTGTTTCCTCAATGTCTAAAACAGAAGAATAAAGACAAACAATTTACAAAATTTTTGGAAATCCTTAAAAAGTTAATGATAAAAATTCCTTTCATTGAGGCTTTGGAATAAATGCCAAGTTATGTGAAATTCATGAAAGATATATGATACACCGAAGATATATGTATTTTTAGAACCATATTTTATACTTATTTTTGGAGATATTGTACTTTAACGGAAGGTATTTTGATGCTTTCTTGCAGGTTGTTGATTTTTAGGGCTTAAAGAAAAAAGGAAGCAAAAGGTATGAAATTTGGAGTCAAAAGGACGTTTTTGAGAAAATACTGAAAGCTGGAGAATTTTTACTCAGTGCCGACGGCACGAGACTAGCATCGACAGTGCCAAAGGCGGTTCAGACCCCGTTTCTAGAAGGTTTGATGTATTTGGATGATTTTTTAACAGTTTTTTGAGGCACCTCTTGGAGAAACAACCTTGGGCTTTATTTGGGGCAAAATTTCATCAGAAAATGGGCTCCTCTACGTTCGTTTTTCACTCCACAACGTTCCACCATGCCATATTTTCATAATTCTTCTTCATTCTACAACCATATTGGAGTCAATTAAGAATTTTGCTTTCATAGTTTAGAGTTTTTGTGATGAGATTTAGTGTGAAAATTTTTGTAAGAGTGTTGGAGAAGGAGAAAAGTGAGAGAGTTCTTCTTCCTGCATTTCTAAGGAAATGCTACAAAGAATTTGCTTTGAGAAAGAGTTCCAAATAAATTTGTTTGTTTATTTAGTGTTGCATGAACTTTCTTTTATATATGAAATTTGTGTTTTTTCATATCTTTCTCATAAAGTCTGAGTAGTTCCCTCTATCTTTCTCTCTACTCTGAGATATGGTGAAATGAAGAGATAAAATGAATGTGCCATAATTAAAATATAAAATAATCTGTGATGATTTTTCAACTCCAAACTTAATTTACTTTTCAATTTGGGTAATTGATTTAAAATATATTGTGAAACATATGATCCGGGAAATGGAGTATGAGTTCTACAACAGAGTGAGGGTCACATTTGATTTCATGAAGGAGAAATTTGTTTTAAAATATGTTGTGAAACATATGATCCGAGAAATGGAGTATGAGTTCTACAACAGAGTGAGGGTCACATCTGATTTCATGAAGGAGTTATTTGTTCAAGAAATGAAGTGTAAATAAATAGGGAAATATTCTTTGTTGGGTGTAAAATTGGAGAATCCTTAAGGTGATAGACTAAAATCCCCAATTTTGTCTTAGTGTTTAAAAACTAAAGCGAGAGTTAGCCTTCAGGTGAAGGGAAGTGGGAGCTCTGGAGCAGGAGCCGGTATCCTCTTAGCCTAGCCATGGATTTAGGGACTAAACCTAATATTAACCAATGTTTTTCTATGCACTATATCGGGGTAGAAAATTAAAATTGCTCCTATTTGACACAATACATATTATAAATATTTATCTCATCTCATTTCACCTGAATTTCATTGTAGTGAGAATGATTCTTTTTCACATAAGAAATCTTCATTACATACATAGTTAGTAGATTAGTAGCTATTATTCAAAATTTGCATTTTCGTTTTGCTAATAGTTAAGTAATTTAGTTTCTTTAATATCTCAAAATTTGAAATTAGTGATAGTGATTTCGTTTGATTTTCTGTAAATTTCCTGTTAAAATTTATCATTTTTAACTTACACCTTCCCCATGGGATTGATAATTGGGCTTAAATAGAAAACCCATTATTACTTGATAATGATATGTATACTTGTGTAGATTCTCATTATTAATTGCTTATAATTATATATATTTTACACAACTTACTTTTCATATAAGGATCAAATTTTTGGCACTGTAGTGGTGTCAACTTCATAAATCCTTACGTACAAAAAATTGGGATCAATATACTAAACAAGAAAAGGAAATTTGAAGATCATGAGACTTTTGCACTTAGTGAAGAGTGTAGCGCTATTATCCAGAAAAAGCTTCCTACAAAGTCAAAATATCCTGGTAGTTTTACTATACCTTAGGCAATTGGTGAAAATTTTTATGGAAAAGCCTTATGTAATTTAGGAGCAAGTATCAATCTTATGCCTCTATCAATTTTTAAACGTTTAGATTTAAGAGAGATTTCCCCTACTACTATAACTCTTCAGTTAACACATCAATCCTATAGGAGTTATAGAAGATGTATTAGTAAAAGTGGATAAATTTAATTTCCTTGTAGACTTTATAATATTAGATATGGAGAAACATAAAGAGATTCTTATATTTTGGAAGACCATTTCTTGCAATGGGGAGAGCTGTGATAGATGTGCACAAAAAAATTAATAAGAGAGTTAATGATTAAGAAGTAAAATTTAATATTGCAAAAGCTATGAATATCCTATAATAGAAAAAGACAATGAATGTTTTAGGATGGAAGATACTGATTATCTAAGTAATGAGCAATTTAACAAAGAGTTTGAAGAAAAATTAAAGTAAGAAGAATTTAGTGAAAATGAGGACGAAATAAAAGAAAAAAATTTAGAATCTATTCAAGATAAATTTAAAACTTTAGATTTGTTGGAAAATGATAATAAAAATCTTATTCCTTCAAGTATTAAAACACCTGAACATAAAATATGTATTATTTAGGAGACTCATCTACATTGCCTGTTATTGTATATTCTGAGTTAACTAAAATTCAAGAACAAAAATTAATAGAAATGTTAAGAAAAAAATAAAATGGCTTTTAGATGGACTTTAGCAGATATTAAAGGAATTAGTCTATCAATTTGTATGCAAAGAATTTTATTAGATGAACAATATGAACCTAAAGCTGGTCCTTAGAGGAGATTAAACCAAATAATGAAAGAAGATGTTAAGAAAAAAAATTAAGATGGTTAGATGTTTGAATTATATATCCTATTTCAAACAGTGCTTGGGTGAGCTCAATTCACTGTGTTTCAAAGAAAAGAAGAGTGACCGTTGAAGTAAATGAGAAAAAATGAATTAATTCCAATAAGATAAGTTACTGGTTGGCGAATTTTTATAGACTCTAGAAAATTAAACTTGGTCATCAGGAAAGATCACTTTTTTTACCCTTTTTAGATCAAATATTGGATAGATTTGTTGGAAATAAATATTACTACTTTTTAGATGGCTATATCGATTATCATCGAATTTTAATTGCTCTTGAGGATCAATACAAGACAACATTTACAAGCCTTTATGGAACATTTGCTTTTCTTAGAATGTCCTTTGGACTATGAAATGCATATGCAACATCTCAAAGTTGTATGATGTCAATATTTAGTAATTTGATTGAGCATGGAATGAAAGTATTTATGGATGATTTCTCTGTATTCTAGACTTCATTTGATTTATGCATAAATAATTTAGAAAAAAATTATGGAAATATGTGAAAAAATCAACCTAGTACTAAATTGGGCAAAATATCAATTTATGGTTGCACAAGGAATTGTACTTAGGCATAAAATTTTTGAAAATGGCATGGAAGTAGATCCTGCAAAAATTCAAGTTATTGAAAAATTACCACCACCGACTACGGTCGGACGGGTAAGAACTTTTCTAGGACATGCTGGTTTCTACAGGCGTTATATAAATAATTTTTCAAAAATAACTAAGTCATTATGCCAACTTTTATAGAAAGATACAAAATTTGAATTTAATAAGGAATGCATAAAAGCATTTGAATTATTGAAAGAAAAATTAATCACTACACCTATAATAGTCCCACCTACTTGAGAAAAACCATTTGAAATAATGTGCAATGCCAGTGATTATGCTATTGGAGCTGTTTTAGAATAAAGGCATAACAATGTTTTTAAAGTAATATATTATGCTAGTAAAACTCTAAATGATGCTTAAATTAACTACACTACTACTGAAAGAGAGTTATTAGCTATTGTCTGTGCCTTTGATAAATTTAGACCTCACTTAATTGGAACTAAATGTATAGTGCATATAAATCATTCTATTATTAAATACTTAATGCAAAATAAGAATGCAAAACTAAGGTTAATTAGATCGATACTTCTACTGCAAGGTTCAATTTTTCTGTAGTTGATAAAAAGGGAAACGAAAATAAAATAGCTGGTCATTTGTTTGGACTACAAAAAGAAATATTAACTAATTTTACAATTGAAATTTTAGAAAATTTCCCTAATGAACTATTATATAGTATTGATGAAATAGATACACCGTGGTATGCAAATATAGTAAATTATATTGTAAGTGATGTTGTACCACCAGATATTAAGAATCAACAATTAAAAAAAATTATATATGATTCAAAATTCTATTTTTGGGATGACCCATATTTAAATAAACAATGTAAAGATCTAGTTATTAGAAGGTGTGTGTCTTATGAAGAAACTCAAAAAAAAAGGATTCTGAATTTGGAGGACATTTTGGAACAAATAGAACTGCATATAAAATTTTGCAAGCTAGATTTTATTGGCCTACTCTTTTTAGAGATGTTAATGAATATATTAAAACTTGCGATCAATGTGAACGAGTAGGAAATATTTCTAGAAGAAACGAAATGCCTCTAAATTACATATTGGAAGTTGAATTTTTGAAGTGTGGGGATTAGATTTTATGGGACAATTTATGCTTTCATTTGGAAACTTATATATATGTTACTTGTCATTGATTATATTTCCAAATGGATTGAAGACGTTGTTGTATCTAAATGTCATGCTCAAAGTATTTCTAAATTTTTAAATAAAAACATTTTTATAAGATATGAAATGCCGAGAGTAATTATTACAGATAGAAGATCCCATTTTAGAAATACAAGAATTGAGAAATTGATAAAGAAATATAATATTATGCATAAATTCTCTACCGTTTATCATCCTCAGACTAGCGGTCTAGCAAAAATATTGAATCATGAAATAAAATAATTTTTATAACAAGCTGTAAATCCTTATAAATAAGATTGGTCTGCTAGATTAGATACTGCATTATGGGCATACATAACTGCTTATAAGACTCCTATAGGAATGTCCCCATACAGACTTATGTTTGGAACATATGCCACTTACCAGTAGAATTGGAGCATTAAGCATTTTGTGCTATTAAAAAACTTAATTTTAATCTAAAAGATGTTGGTGAGAAAAGATTGTTGCAACTCAATGAACTTGAGGAGATAAAAAATGAAGCATATGATAATGCAAAAATCTATAAGGAGAAAATGAAAATATGGCATGATTGGAAGATTATTAATAAGAAGTTTGAACCTGGACAAGATTATCTATTACATAATACAAGATTGAGATTATTTCTAGGAAAATTGAAATCCAATTAGTTAAGATCATTTAAAGTGATTAAAGTCTATCATTATGAAATAGTTGTTATTAAGGATCTTAAAACTGGAAAGATATTTAAAATTAATAGGCATCGATTGAAACATTATTATGAAGGACACATACCATAATTTAAAGAAGTTTTAATGTTAAGCCAACCCAACTAAACAAATGGTATGCCGGGCTGACGACGTTAAACCAAGCGCTTAGTGGGAGGCAACCCATTTATAAATTTATATATTTATATATTACTATTTTGTTAATAAGTGTGTTTATTTATTAGAAAATAATAGTATTTTTAATTCCTACACAATTTTGTATACATAAATTAAGACAAATATTGGTATTAGAAGAAAATTTGGAATCAAATTGAACAAAAAATTCAGATGCGAATTTGGCCTCTGGTGCCGACGGTGCCATCGGGAGCACCCACGACGTCCCGAACATTTTCCACATGCTGAACGGTTTTGGTGAACTTTGGCAAGGTTTTGCTCTACAATAACGACCGAGAGGTGTTTTTAAAGTTCTAAAAACTGACTTGGACGTCCAGAAACTTCCTAATTTTAAATTTTATGGCTTCCAATTTCAAAAATACTTCAAGGTATGAATTTTTCAATAGAAGAAAGTTTATCAGTTTTAACGTTAGAGATTATACAACAAAGTCATCACGAAGAAGAGACTTATCGAGGAGAGAGGCTTTATCAATCATGGAGTGAGTAATCCAAGTTCACAAATTGAGAAAATCATTGTACAAAGGCGTTGGGAAGTTTTGTGCTACACTACCGCTGCAGTTTTAGTACCCATAGTAAAGGAGTTTTATGCTAACTTACATATGCTAACTTACATGGAATTACCCAAGGAGTTGTCTTCGTTCGTGGTATGGTTGTACCATTTACTCCGGCTCAGATTAATGAATTGTATATGGTAATGTTTCAGTCTTTCATTATATAAATTTTATCCCAACAAAAGATTTGATGCAAGAAGTATATAATTTTCTGATGGATGAAAATGATATTTGGGAAATCAAAGATGAGGGATACATTAGTTTTTTTTGCTTCACTACTTAATCCAATTTCAAAATAATGGCATTTCTTCATATCTACAAAATTACTCCCGACCATGAAGATTAGTAGAGTTACAAGAGAAAGTGTCTTTTTAAACTATTGCATTCAAATGGAAAAACCCATTCATGAAGGATCAATTATTTTCAAATCTACTGTGGGTATTCTTATGAATGGGCCAATATATGGACTTGGGCATCCTTCTACAATTTTCCTACTTCGCAGTCAATCTCAAGTTCCATATGAAATTTGGGAAAAAATTTTACTAACCTTGGGAGCCCATGATTCCGATTGATGGAAATTATATAGGGAATGAAAATGAAGCATTAGATTGTATTTTAGACCATTCATCACATGCTTCAACACCATTGATGCCACCAATAGTTGGAAGTTCAATAACTTTGGAGAAGAGAATGAAGAAAATAGAAAGTGAACTATAAAGTATTACGAATGTAATAGGAAATCTTAAGTACCTTTTTTATCACCAAGATTGGAGAATGAAGGAGAACTTTGACCATACTAGGACAATTGAAGCAGGATTGGAGCAAATGTTCAAGAAAAATGGATGGATCGAATAAAATTTGACTGATCAATTCCCGTACCGACTCTTCTACAATTTGTATTTCCATTTCCAGTCTATGAGAGTCATTAGAGGAGGAGAAAGTACTGAAGATGAGGTAGATTAATTGAAGAAGTTGGACTCTCTACAATTTTAAAATACTTATGTTTTAATGTAATTTTGTGGATTTGATTTACTTTATTTTTCTTTAGAACTTTGATTATGTGTATAGTTTTGTATCAGCATTCTAGGGGTGTGCCTTGATTTTGATGCTGAATTATAATTTAGCTTGCTTTGAGCATGTGAAAATGTGATAAAAAAATGTATTTATAAAAAGTGTATTTTCATATATAAAAGTTAGATTGGTGTTGTTTGTGAATTATTTTTAGATGAAAATTAATGTTCAAAATGACTAAATAAACTTTGGAGTAAATTAAGAGAAAATTAAAAATTGAAAAAATCTAAATAAGAAGTTTTTTGCCACTGGTGCCGACGCCGCCCTCAACCCAAACCGACCCAAACACCCTTAAAATTTGTGATTTGCATAATGAAACACCTTTTTTACCACTTGAGTCACATTCAACCTCCAGTTTTTACACCTATGGCTTGATATTGCTCGGATTTGAGGCGATTTTAAGGAAAACAAATTTTGGATTTCATCTTATCTAGGTAAGAGCTACACTTTGAACTAAAAATTTTTTATTTTCACCAGGGATTTATCTTACATTGCCAAGATTCGAAATTTTGAGATTTTTTTGATGATTTTGAGAAAATCCTTTAAGGAAGAACTCTTACTTAGCAGATTTAAGTTTAAAACATTTCACATTGTATTTTTTGGAGTTTTTTGGAATTTATTAGGATTTTATCAATTTTTTGTAGATTTACCATGACACCTAGAATGAGCAAAGAAAATAGAAGGTAGATTTTGATGATCAAAAGTTTGTCAACTACAAGGCCAACATTTGCTTCAACAGTCTACGTACAACTAAAAATGTGATTCTGGACCGAGGATTTAAAAAATTGGGAGGAGAAGTCAAGAGATTAATTAATGCTCAGCAGTGGGAGGATTTCTGTTACTTTGTTGCCGAGGCAATTATTGGTGTAGTGATAGAGTTCTACACCAATTTCAAGGAGACTTCTGAAGACTATGTATTTGTTCGAGGGAAAATGGTGGAGTTTACTCCAAGGAAGATTAATGAATTTTATTAGTTGGAAGATGTGTATAGCTACAAGTATAAATCATTTTCTACTACGAATGAGGCCTTGGATGAGGTTATTTCTTTTATTACTCATGGAGGAGGAACCTGGAAGGTGAAGAATGGAGTTAAGGTAAAATTTCCTCTTTCTATTTTAATTTTAGTATCTAAGTCCTTACACTATTTTATTTCTGGAAGAATGATACCAACAAATCATCATAGTGAGGTTACAAGGGATAGAGCCATCTTGAACTTTTGTATCCAGCAGATGAAAATGATAGATGTAGGCTCTATTATTTATAGGAACACTATATCTATTGCTTTTGGAGAGACTTCTGAAGGTTTAGCACACTCTACCTTAATCTTCACACTATGTGAACAGGCAGGAGTTGATTATAAACAAGATGAGGAGAGGATCAAACCTCTAAAACATATTGGGCTTGCCAATATAAGAACTTATGAATCTCATGTTGGATAGAGATCTGGAAGTAGGACTAAGGATATTCCTTCTACTTCAAGTACTTCTAATATAATATCCAAGAAGTTATGGAGTAAATGATGTTCCAACAGGGAGATATTTTGAGAATGGATCATAGAATGGAAAATATGGAGGGCAAAAATGCTCACTTTGATGATTTGATAAGACAAAAGTTCGAATATGATGTTGCTTATGATGATGCAATGGTAAGATTTATGAAGGGTGATCACTCATTTCAGTTTCCTACTCACCCTGTTTTTACTCCATATCAGCAACAAAATTTGGATGTGGAAGAAGAAGAAGAAGATGATGATGATTGATGATGCTTTAGTTAGATTTTGGTTTAGTTTATGTTTAAATGTACTTTATTGTTGAGATTGTTTGTTTGTGGATTGTGGTACTTTATTTTGTTGTATGTGTGTTGTGAACCGTGAATTTGTGAGACTATTTTTAATATTGTTATTAGTTTTTAGTACTTTATTGGATGTATTTGTAGTTAACTCTTTCTTGACAAATTTTTATATGTATTATGTGTTATTTAATGGTTTTAAGTCTTGTAGCTTTTCATATTAGCACCTGCAATATTTCAGAGTTAAGTTTCAAATCTGAACCTTCAACATGTATGTCTTTTCTTTATGTATTAAATGCTTTCTTTAACCTTTAATTTTTCAGTTCTTCATTTAAAATCTTTTAAAAATTTAAGTTTGTGGGGAAGAAAAATTCCTTTTTAAAGAAAAGAAACTTAATTTTAATTATCCTCAATTAGTTATATTTTAAAAATATTTAAAAAAAATTAACATGACCTTTGGCATTAGTGGGTAACTTTAGATAGCTATATCTATATTTCTAATTATATAATAAACTTAAGTACATTTTTTAAATAATAAAGGTTAATTTTAGATATTAAGATATTTGGTATGATTAAATAAAGACTATGTTTTTATATTATAAGTAAAGGAATTTGTATTTTTGAAGTATTAAAAATCTTAGAGATTCATGTAAGAAGAAAAGATTAAAAATTTATGAAATAGCTTTAAAGCTAATATAAATTTATATAGTGAAGAAATGTGAGAAGTTTTTAACTTTAAGAAGAGGATAATGAAGTTCAAAATCATGAAAGGCTATCCAGATATAATAATTCTCACATAAAAAATAAAAAGAAAAAAAAAAGAAAGGAAAAAGAAAAGAAAAAGGATTGAAATGATCCTGAAAAGAAAAAGAAATGAAAAAAAGAAAGATGTAAGGAGAAGCGTGAGGAGATGCCTAATTAAAAATTGGCTTCACTTGAATCAACTTAAAGAAGAAGGCTTGGCTACATTTTCTAAACTTATATTTAATTATTAGCATATTTACTAGTAAAGTTTCATGAAGTTCTTTTTCATATGAATATTCTAAGTGGCTTTAATAAGAATAATTTTCAATTTTCCTTGAAAAGAATAGAGAATAAAAAATCTTAGACTTGACTGCTAAATATTCTTATACCTTTAGTGTTAACTAGAGTTATTTAGAATTTTTCTTAAGAGATGCTATTATATTTAATGAACTAAGATATGAAAATATAGAAGTTAAAATCTTTACCATCAGTCAAATTTTTATGTAGTAAAAGAGTTACTTAAGGACAAGTAACATTTAACTTTGGGGAATTTTGATGCACAAAAAATATATGCATTTTTAGATCTATATTTTATACCCATTTTTGGTGATATTGCACTTTAAAGGAAGGTATTTTTTCATATTTTGGGACTTGAAGAAAAAAGGAAGCAAAAAGGATGGAATTTGGAAGAAAAAAATGGAGATTTGGAAGAATTACTCAGCACCGACGGCGCCAGAAGGACGTTGGATGGTGCAGACCCTTAGAAAGGATGTAGAACAAGAGTCAGTGCTGACAGCACCAGACTGGGTGCCAACGGTGCCATTTGACAGAGACTTGGGAATTAATAAGGGAGCACTGGCTCCGACGGTGTCAGGATGGGCGCTGAAGGCGCTTATGTCGGTAGAAGCCCTGTTTCTAGAAGATTCGATGAATTTGAATGCTTTTTGGAGAGTTTTTGGATGCCTCTATTAGAGAACCGACCTAGGCTCTATTTATGGCCAAAATTTTATCAGAACCCCCCCCACCCCTTCGCACCATTTCAACTTCTTCCACTCAATTCAGTTTTCCTCTTCACACACCTACATTCCACGCCATTTCACCCCATTAGTTAGTTATTATTTTTATAGTTTTGAGTTTTTGTGGTGAGTTTAAGTGTGAATTCTTCTCTAAGAAGTGTTGGAGAGGAAGAAAAGTAAGAGATTTCTTCTTCTTATATTTCTTAAGAGAGGCTACAAAGGATTTGCTTTAAGAAAGAGTTTCAGACAAGTGTTGGTTGTTTATTATTATCGTATGAACTTTTTTATATATGAAATTTGTGTTTTGTTGTATCTTTCCCATGAAGTCTGAGTAGTTTCCATTATCTTTCTCCCTACTCTGAGATATGGTGAAATGAAGAGATAATATGGATGTGATAATTTTAAAATTTAAAATAAATTGTGATGGTTTTTCAACTCCGCTTTTAATTTACTTTTTGATTTGGTCATTTAAATTGTTAAAATATGTTGTGAAACATATGATCCACAAAATGAAGTATGAGTTCTACAACAGAGTGAGAATCACATTTAAGTCCATGAAAGGGTATTTCGTTCATGAAATTAAGTGCAAATAAATAGGAAAATATATTTTATTTGGTGTAGAATTGGAGATTTCTAGGATGACAGACTAAAAATCCCTAATTCGATCTTAGTGTTTAAAAACTAAAGTGAGAATTACCTTTAGGGGAAGGGAAGTGAGAGCTCTAGAGTGAGAGCTAGTATCCTCCAGGCCTAGCCAGGAATTTAGGGACTAAACTTAAGATTAGCCAATGATTGTCTATAACCCTGAATTAGGGTAGAGAATTAAAATTGCTCCTTTTTGGCACAATACATATTTAAACCATTTTTCTCATCTCATTTCTCCAAAAACTCATTGTAGTGGTAAAGTGCTTTTTCATATTAGAAAACTTCATCACATAAACATAGTTTAGTAATTATTAATTTTAAAACCTGCTTTTAAAATATGCTAGTAGTTAATAATTTAGCTTTGATAGTATCATAAAAAATTGAAATTAGTGACCGCAATTTTGTTTGGTTTCTGTAAATTTCCTAGTTAAATTATCATTTCAAATTTAAACTTTCTCTATGGGATCGATGATTGGGACATAAACAAAAAGTCTTATATCACTTGATAATGATATGTATACTTGCGTAAAATCCCAATCTTAAGAGCTTAACATTATTATTACTAAAATATCACATCAAATTTTTGGCACTGTTGTAAAGCAGAGTCAACTTTATAAATTTTACACAACTATATTCAATCGGGATCAAAGCCTACTCCTTTCACCCGAGTCAGTTTAGTTTTTTAGAAACTAGCTGTCAAAGAAGATTGTTCAGTTGATGAGAAACTCAAACGAGTGGGGTGTGCAGTATCTCCTCTCATGAAGAAAGAAATTCTAAGGGATGTCAGAGATGTCAGGTAATCTCAAAAATTAATTGCAGCTTTGCCTTCTGGCATTCCCATCTAGTTCTGCTTGGGAGGCAGAATTGATACCACCATTGTTGTTATTGATTCTATTGGCACTAGGCTTGCAGTACGTCGACCAGTTAAGTCGCATTTGGGTCCAAGTACTGTACCAATTACCAATCACAAGGATGTTCTTAAAGTCCCAAAGAGAGAAACAAAGAGGTTACCCAGTACTGTATTTGGTCTGCACCATGGGGAGCATACTTCCCTTCGACATGCTGATGTTTCTGCTGAGATACTCTGTCCTAAGACATCACCAAAAGAAGGTATGGGTACTCAAGGTCACCGTATCGATACGGTCCAGAAAGCCCACAGAACAGGATCATGGAATGAAGCAAGGGTCCAAAGTATCTGACATTGTCATAGCAATTGCTAGCGAGATGGAGGAGCAGGTGGAGGATGTCCAACAAAGTCCTCCAGTTCTCAAGATGCTACAAGAATCAATAATTGAAGGAAAAGTTGAAAAGCTTAGGGTTGAGAATTTTGAGTTGGCCCAAGAACATAGAGTTTCTATCAATGATGATGATGAAGATTTTGACTTCAATGATTACCTCGAGGAAGATTTCATGAACATCCATGTCATCGAGACCAGATCCACTGCATCTGCACGCGACGCTCAACCTCTCATCAAAGAACGTTACTTCATGAATTTGTGATTTGTCCAAGTTGATTCTCAATATTTCTAATTGTAGCTTCTTAACTTTGTAACTGATTTCTCATCTGTAACACCACTTCTTCTATAGATAACTTCTTCTTCTTAAATTGTGTATTACTGTTGAAACCTGGAAGATAAGTAGATCTATAGTTATTATTTTCTTGGTTGTTTCAGTTTCCCAATGGGTTTCCTTAATTGTTCCCCTATTGCTAATTATTACCACCCATAGTATTATTCCATTTAAAGTTGGGATGGTTCTTCCAACCTAGGTTATAATAATTTGAATATGGGTTATTCTGCTTATTATTTATGGCATTCAAAATTTCTAATGATGCTTGAGAATCTATCATTTGGCCTAATGAATTCTCTTCAATCATGGAGATTGGTTGAGAAAAATTCATTCTAAATTGGTTTAACTTTGCTAACATAGTAAATGCATCAGATTCATTAATTTTGGCTACTTTCTTTGGATTCACCGCAGAAGGCCATTGAAAATTATTGGTAGCCATCTCTTCAATTAAAGCATAAGCGTCATGAAATAGTTTTGACATCAATGAACCACCAACATCTGGTAGTCATTTCTTCAATTAAAGCATAAGCGTCATGAAATGGTTTTGACATCAATGAACCATCAGCATCAATTATAGATCTAAGAGATCCAACTATTCCATTATGAAAAGTTTGAATTATTAACCAATCTGGTATAGCATGGTGTTGACACTTTCTTAAGAGTTCTTAGATTTAAAGAATGGGAAGTCTCTCTCAGGAAAGCTTTGGTATCATCAGCTCTTAAAGGATGGGAAGCCTGACTCGGACTCAAAATTATCAGCTTTGTAGTGAACTCAAACTCATCCTTTTTGGCAGGTAAGCTGGAGGAAGTCTCTCTCATGCATGGATCATCGATTTTCCCCTAAAAAAATTGGGTAAGCAAGTTTTCTACCTCCTTCTGGCGTCTTCTTTCTTCACGCAGGAAAGCTCTATGTTTTTTATGATTGGTGTTTCTGTGTTGAGTCCTTCACAACGGTGCATCTGGCAATCTCTAGTCATCAGCAGTGACTAGGCCTCCAGCCGGCGCAGTTATCATAGATGGCAGGCGACTAGTCCCTTCCATCGGATCTTGTTGCACTATCACTTTCTTCCCCTTCATTGAGGAATCCTCCTTGGTGTTGATCTTTAATAGTGATAGTAGCCTTTCTTTTTATTTGATAGCTAACCACGTCCAACAGGGGACCCTCATAGTCTACATCGACTTGACCGAAGTCCATGTCGAAGTCTATGATGCCACCCTGCGGTACCCTTTCACTGTTAAGTGCGAGATTCCAGCCATCTTTGAAAGGAAAGATCAGCTTCTGTCCTATCATTTTCTTAGCAAACAACAAAAAACATCAGTGCACTAAAATTTAGCAGGAACAAGAAAAAAAAATTTATTAGGCAAAATTTTAATTTATATTGGTCAGAAAATCATTTATTTATGTATATATTTTGTTTAAGTTTGTAAGATATCAAACTTAAAAGTAGAAAGAAGAAAAATAAAGCATGTAATTTCAAATGTTTTCATTTTATTGAGGTTAATTTTATTACAAAATTTTTGGACCCGATCATAGACGTTCGACCAAATAAATAACCCTAGAACAATCAAAATTTCAAAATTTCAATTCAAGCAATGTCAAGTTGCATAGTATGCCTTCAAGTATCGTCCATTGATTGACAACATGGGCCTCTCACCTTGAAAATCCACTAGCTAGTAGGCTCCTCCTGCGTAGACTTTTTCTACAACAAATGGTCCCTCCGAAGTTGGCTTAAATTTTCCATTCATCATGTGGCGTGCAAGAATAGGCCTTTTAAGAACAAGTATGAGATCACTAATTTTGAATGTCCTTAGGCAGAACAATTTGTAATGAGTTTGTACCATCTTTATTTGGTAAAGTTCCAAATGTTATTGTACTTTTAGTCAATTTCCTTTGAGACTTTACAAATCTTCAAGTCTGAGTTTTGCACTTTCTTCTATTGTAAGTTAATTGGCAACAACGACTCTGAGAGACGGCTTCTGGACTTCTAGCAGTAGTACGGCCTCAGACCCGTATACGAGCATGTAGGGTGTACACTGAGTGGGAGTCCTGAATGTTGTCGGGTAGGCCCATAAGGCTTCTAACAGTTTGTTATGCCAATCACTTTTTTTTTTCATCCAGTGTCTTCTTCAAAATCTGTACCAGTCCTTGTTGAAGGCCTCGGTCAGGCCATTTGCCCGGGGATAGTAGATCGTAGAGTATCTCAAGTCTATCCCATGTTGTTTAATGAAATTGTTGATTTTGGTGCTCTTGAAGGTTGTCCCATTGTCAGAAATTATTCTGCGTGGAACACTGAAATAGTAGACAACTTAGCTTTTGAAAATTTGAAAGACGTGCTGTGTTGTAACCTCTCGTGACGGTACTGCCTCCGCCCATTTGGAAATGTAATCTGTAGTGGCAAGAATAAATTTGTGTCCTTTAGAGGATGAAGGGTCTATCAAACCTACTATGTAAATTCCTCAACACTCAAATGGCCACAAAGAAACAGTTGGGTGTAGCACATTCAGAGGTTGGTGTAAGACCACCCCATGCACTTGGCACTGGTGACATCTGCTGGTTGTATCCATGCAATTAGACATCCTTGCTGGCCAATAATATCTGAGTCTCTTCATCTTCATTTTCATCTTTGGCTCTGATTGGTGAGCAACACACAATCCGGCATGTACTACTTTGATGATATTTTGTGCTTCTGCTTTGCTTAGACATCATAGCCACATCTGATCGAATGATCTTCTATAGATAACATCATCTACTAGAGCGTATGACATAGACCTTCTTGTGATGTGATGCGCTGCTGACTTGTCCTCTAACAGCTTTCCAGTTTGCAAATATTCTATTATTGGCTTATGTCAATTTTCATTGATATCAACAACTGCAACTTTCATTCCTTGCTCCTTTTCAAGCTTGTGTATATTTTTGAAGTCAATTTGAGACAAAACTTGTCTCCCTTGTATTGTGATATCAATGGAATCCTTCGGGGGACATGCTAAATCTTTTGCAAGTTTTGCTAGAGCGTCAGTATAGACATTATCTCCCCGAAGAATCCGATAGAAAGTCACATTAGGGATTCATTCAAGTAGATTCATGGTGTACTGGTGGTATTCTGCTAACCTTGGCTTCAAAATCTTATATTTTCTGGCAACTTGTTGGATGACAAGGTGAGGATCACCATAGATGGGAATATTTGTTATATCCATCGAGATTGCTAATTCCAATCTGGTGATTAAGGCTTCATACTCTGTTTCATTGTTGGTACATGGCTCTGTCAAATGGTATGAGAACCTCAGCATGCCCTTATCTAGTGTGACAAAGATCAAACCAATACATGCTTTGCCCGGTATTGTGGTAATTTTGGCAATTTTTGGTGGTTTTGGGCATTTTGGGTATTTTCAAATGGTTTGAAATGATTTTTGAAAAAAATTGGGTATTTTGGGTGAATTTGGGAATTTTGGCGAAATTTAAGGTTTCAAGGGCATTTAGGTAATATGGGTGGATTTAGGGGCAAAAGGCTAAGTTGGATTTTTTTGGTAGAATTGGGGTGTCAACCACCATGTATGAGCTATGGACCAATGAAATCCCCATTTGGGTCTTCTATTTACTGATCTTAGATAAACCCTAGCCTAGGGCTAGTGAGTCTAGGGGACCATCTACATGAGTTTCCCAAAAGATAAAGGGATTAAAGTCTACAATTTGGGTTTAGGGCTACAGGTGAATATAGGAGGTAGTGAGTGTAAGTCAATGAACTAGCTCCAGAACAATACCCAGAGTCAGCCCTAAGGTCAAGCAGTCTTATGGAGACTCTCTGTGAGATCCTCCATACTGACCCCACCTACTAAGTGTTAGAGGTTAAGACCAATATGTGGAACTTCAAGTTGAGGAAGCAAGAGTTTCAAATTTCTAATAGTGAGGGTTCCTTTTCTAGCTTTCTAGGAATAGTCAACAGGAAAATTCTATTGCCAGATTCTAAGCTACTAAAGAGGGAAAACTAAACCTCAACCAAAAGTAAGGTCAACAAATGGACCCCCAATAGGTGTGGTGTGTTGGGCAGGCATACCGCGCGTATTGGCGTTGACTGACGAGATCAACATAACCAACACAACTTATAAGTCAACAAACCTATAAAGGAGTGTAAAATGAGTGCTAGTTGTTTCTACTGGGGATATGGCAGGTAAAGATTTGATTGAATTCAAGGAGTAGGAACTCTCGCTGAGGATTGGAGAGTGGGTTTCAAATTATCAAGTTTCATGTGTTTTCGGAGGAGGGGAATCACTATTTAGGTGCTGATCCCGAGATGGGAATTGAAATTTAGGTATCAATCCCAAAAGGGAGAGTCATAGTTTAGGTACCAACCTCGAAATATAGGAATCAAAATTTAGGTACTGATCCCGAAATGAGAATTAAAATTTAGTTATCGATCTCAAAAGGAGAGAATTGGAATTTAGGTACCGACCTCGAAAGACATGAATCAGATTTTAGGTACTGATCCCGAGATGAGAATTAAAATTTAGGTATCAATCTCAGAAAGAGAATCGGAATTTAGGTACTGACCTCAAAAAATAGAAATTAGAATTTACATGCTGATCCTGAAAAGAGAATTGAAATTTAGGTATCAATCTGAGAAGGGCAGAATCAGAATTTTGGTACCGAACTCGAAAGATAAAAATCAGAATTTAGGTACTGATCCCGAGATGAGCATTGAATTTAGGTATCAATCTCAGAAGTGGCCAAACTTTCCCAAAACATCCAAAATCACTTCAAATATCTCCAAAACCAATTTGGACCCTTCAATTGAACCCAATTTGGCCAATTTGACCATTTTAACCAAAACCCCCAAATTGCCTTTAAAGGCCCAATTTCCCCCAATTCATCCCAAATGTCCACCAATTTGGTCCCCATTCCCCTCAATTTCAATCCTAAACTTAAGTTCATATTTTATATGATCAATCCAAACCAAATCAAAGCCTAATTGACCCATGCTTTGAGTTCAATTTTGATCCAAACCAAAACCCCCAATTTTAGCTCCATGACCTAATCTCACCAAATTAAACCCCATAGCCTACTCAATTTGCCCCAATTTGAATTCTAAACTCTTCATAACAATCCTACACATCAAATTGGACCTTCAATTGGCCTTGGTCAAACCTCTATTTCACTCAATTTCATCCCATATTCAAAATCCCTAAATTTTTCCCAAATTGGTTGTCTCCAAATTCCACCAAATTGAATTCCCTAACCCCAAATTCGGCACCCAATTGATGTTGAGAACTCTTCATGACATTCCTATAGATCATTTTCAGCCATCAATTTGGACCTAGCCTAAACTTAGCCCAACCTAGACCCAAGTCTAACCTAACACCCTCAAATTGATAAAATGCCAAAAATCCCTCAAATTGAACCTCCAAATCAATTCAAAAACACTCCAAATCTTTTCTAAACTCCTCATGACAATCATCTACACCAAGATCAATCAATTGAGCTCAATGTCATGGTTAGCCTAACCCAAACCCAATTTCTAGTCATTTTGATCCAAATTGAACCCATGCACCAAAATTGACTTAGCCATGCCAAAGTCACCAAATTGATGACACCCAGCCACTAAACACACCCTATTGACTAGGCTAAACCGCCTTAAACCAGCTTAGTGAGCTATGGACCATGGGTCCCCTAATTTAAGGGATCTTATCCCACTTATGGTTAACTATAATTAACAAAATATCTCCTCCATCGTCACTTTCCATTGAGGGTTAACTATAATTAACCCTCCCCTGGCTCACCTGACCACCTAGCCACCACCCTTGGTCTTGTCGATCGGCCTAGTGATTGGAAAATGCCAAAACTGAGAGTCACCACCCCTAAATAAAACCCAATTTCAACCCTAGAGGCTAGCTCATCCTAATGGCTCTTTAGAACTCTTCTGCCCTCCACATAAGATGCTTATTGCACCCACTACTTGGCCCTGAGCTCCACCCCAAGCCCCTCTATAAAGACTCACCTCCTCTATGGCTAAAAGTGAGAGTTCAAAATCCTTGGGAAAACTTTGCCAAAATCTCATCAGAGACTCTCCAAGCATCCCTGAGCTTAATCCAACCATCTTTCCCCTCTGATTCCCACTGTGAGAGCCCAATTTTGAGTTCAAACTTTCAAGTCACACTAGGACATCTCTCCACAGTCTACCAAACTCAAATTAATTGTGCACACGCCATCCCTAGAGCAAGAGGAATTTATTCCCCATCAAACCCCACTTTGAAACATCCTCTAACCTAGCTCTAGACCAACACCTAAAATCCACCTTGATCAAAATCATATGTAGACAATTCACCAGGGCACAAGGCTTCATCTGGAGGTTTGTTGGACTCAATCAAAGCTACCACAACTATCTGATTGAGGCCTCCCTTCTCAGGCAAAGGTATTGAGCTCTAACCCTAGCCTAGGCTTATTTTGACTCTCCATTTGTAATGGCTTGATTTCATACTTTATTAACCATATAAATGTGTTCATCTCGAGTATATGAAGGCTTAAAGACAAACTCAATGCAATTTGGTTGAGTCTAGACAAAGATCTTAAGGTTTTAGTGTTAATGGTTCTTGGGTTAGGTCACTTTGGGACGATAACGGAGAGCCGTCCAATCGCTTGTTTATTTCATCAACAGAGGGGATTAAGTCGGACAAACTCTTAGTACGAAAAGGCGGCCACGTGGCAGTTGAGGGGGATGGCGACATTGAATAGTATGAGTTTGGAGCCGTTGTAGGTTGAGGTGGCGCCGCGTAGATAAGTAGAAAAATATGGATTTTTTGAATTATTTTAAATGCCTAAACTTGAAAAATCCATATTTTTTTCTAAAAAAATCATAAAAATAAAAGAAAAATACCCTCTTGCTCAGTGAATAGAGGAGAATAATGTGGATTAAAAATAAAAATTATTTTCTTATTCCTTGATTTTTAATGAACTAAATACCCTTTGGAGTATTTTAATTCATTATGATTAAACATTGTTCACCATGGCTTGAAATTTTGAGGGTTTATTCCTCATGACAGAGACTATATACTCTGATTTTTCTATGGTCATTGGGCTCTGTGATTCAAGCCCTAATTTTCAAGCTAAGGTGACCATTTTGGCTTATTTTACTTAAACAAATCAAAAAATCATTTGGAAAATTATGAAAATAATTTTAGTTGGATTTCTATGGTCATAGCAGTCTAGGAAAATATCATGATGTGTTGAATTATCTTGTGAATTTCTATATTTAATTAAATATAAATATATTGTGTTAATTTTTTTAAGTTTTATACTTATCAAAAATTGACAAAATCAATCCCACATTGTTCATAAAAATTATATTTATCCACTATAAAAATTTAAAAATTATTTGATTAAGTTCACGAATTAAGGTTGATTTTTTAATGAACCTTGTATTTTTATACAAAATTAATTAAAATAAATTAAATACACTTGGGAAAATTATGAAAAGTTGTTTTCTGAGTTCCTTGTGATCAGAGGCACTTGGGAAAAATAAAAATTACCTTTTAAAAAATACTTAACTTTTAGCTTTATTTTGAATTTTAAAATAATTAAAAATCCCAAAAATATCATAATATTTCAAAATGTGCCTAATTACTCTCTGATCACTTGGAACTCATTAAAATATTTTTCCTAAGTTAAAAATAAATTTTAATGGCTTAAAAGTGGATTTTCCTTATTTTCCCATTAAAATAATTATAATAATTTAATTCAAAAAATTATAAAATTTTGGCTAAGTATTTCTTTGATCTAGAGAAACCTTTAATAATTTTCTCATAAATAAAAACTTTATCACTGGAAAGTTAAACAATTTAATTCTTAAAAATCCTATTTTTTGAATTTAAATAAATAATTTAATTAAATTGAATTTTGAGAAGTTCGCATATTCTCCTCTAACATGATAATTACCTCATGGATATGACACTCTAAACCCTCAAAGCCATTTGAGTTGTACTTAATGAGTTATGAGGTGAAGTGCCCCAAGGGCAAAATAACCATTCTAAATTTTGGTGCCTTAATCAAAATTTAGGATTAACCAAGAGAAAATGGGTAATTATGATCTTAATAAACATGTTTGGATGATTGAAATACAATGGGACTAAAAGGTAGAAACTCACTCACCACCCTTGCACAACATCAACAAAATCAAAATCCTCTTAATCTTCATAACTTGGAAGTCAATTAAGATCAAACGATTCTTAAGTGATGGGCTTAAGCTAGAAAGATGATAATTTACTTTTCTTGAGCCTAAGATTAATTATGACATGATCTTTCAAAAAGAGTACATATCACTTAAATTAAAATCTTGATAATCACCATTTCACCTATTATGATTATTAAAGGCTTAGTAGTGACCTAGGCATGATGTCTAAACTCAATTGATTAGATTTAGAAGATAACATGATTGGTGGTTAACATCTTTAAACACTACAAGCCTGACCTTAATTGCAGGCACCACAATCTTAAATCACTTAAACTTGCCTTAGGTGCACCCACTCACATAACCTTTAAACGAAACATCAATTGATTAATTGAGTATCTTGTCCTCGAGATAATTAAATTGTCAAGTTTCATTGAGCAATGAGGTAGTCACACTTAGACCTCATATGATTAATAGAAAAATATGATAAGTTCAAAATGAACTCGAAAGATTTCAAGGGATCTTCAAAATGGTTCGAGGACATGCCTCGAGCATTTTGAAATCTATTGGACATTCTGAAGGGTAAATTGGACTTGCCATATTTTTGTTATAGAACCATCCACTAGGATCTTCCAAGATTCAATAAAATTATAACTTGGGGTTTGATAGCTAAACCTTCATCTACTCCTGCAATTTAGATTCCTTGCAAAATTACATACTTACCTTGCAAATATTAACCTTTCAGGTTGTAGAACGAGAAGAATCGATAGGTACACTTTTAAATTAATGCATTTACCTTTTTGTACTTCTTATCTCGAGCTTGCATGTTAAACAACGATGTCACCCAGCATGAAAACCAAAACTACTAGGATTGCCAAAAAATCAAAACCAAAACTAAAATCAACCAAGATAAAATTCGCTGACACAACATTCAAAATATAAAACAACTCAAAATTTAATCACAAACATTACAAAATAACAATTGTAATTAAATTAAACATCTCTATCGAATGATCTGGAATCCCTCGGAGGAGGTAACCTATGGTTGTCAACGAGGTTTCCCACGGTCTAAATGAAAGTATGGAACTCATTGAGTTGAGTTTAGTAAATTCATTTATACTAAGTGAATTTGATAAAAAATAGTTGTACTGGAACGAGGGAACCGTAGGATCATAACTGGTGTCGCTCTAATCAACTTTAATATGCCCCCATAATTTTTAAAGAATCATAACCATAGGAACATATGATTTGACATTATAACCTGACACATTAGAAAACCTAAACTCGTCACGACAAGCAGCTTGGAGTTAGCATCGTGGGCAGCACGACCATCTTCAACAGCAAGAGAATCTACAACAGCATATCTTTCTTTAGAATTAAA
>JXCR01144993.1:59122-84318 GCA_002079205.1 Phalaenopsis hybrid cultivar | reverse complement strand
CCAATATTGGGGCTAATTTGGGGTTTTGGATTTAAACCAAATTGGATGATCAAAAGGTTTTACCAATGCAAATTTATGGTCAAATTTGATGTAAAATATTGCTATGAAGAAAATACAACATTTCTTTGGGTCAATTGGCATGGTTATAATTCCAATTGATGTGATTTGGTCATTTAGCCAAAATTGGGGTCCCAAGGGCAGTTAGGTAACTTGGGGTGTCTGGGGCAAAAGACCAAAAATGAGCATTTCAAGTAGAATTGGATAGATATTCATTCTAAATGAACCATGGATCAATTAAATCCCCATTTTGGGTCCTTATGTATTGGTCTTAGTCAGGGTATGGGTGGGTATTGTGTACCTTAGCTTCAAACCAACACCCAGGGTCAATCCTAAGGTCAAGTAGCCCTATAGGAACTCTCCTTGAGTTCCCCCATAACGATCTTACCTTCTAAATATTAGAGGTTAGGACCAATATGTGGAACTTCAAGTTGAGTAAAGGGAAGAGTTTTAAATTTCTAATGGTGAGGGTACCTTTTCTAGTTTTCTAAGACTAGTCACTAGGAAAGTTCGATGACTAGACCTAGGCTACTAAAGAAATTTCTAGATCTCAACCAAAAGTGAGGTCAACAAATGGACTCCCAATAGGTGTGATGTGCTGAGCAAGCACACCGCACGTATTGGCGTTGACCGACAAGATCAACAAGACCAATATAGATTTCTAAGTCATCAGACCTAGAAAGAAGTGTGAATTTGTGTTTGCTATTTGTTTCTGCTGGGGATTTTTTTTGCAAATAAGTGTCTGTCAAGATCAGGCAGTGAGGACTCTCACTGAGGATTGAATAATGAGTTTTAAAGTTGTTAAGTGTGTTGTTTTGTTTTTTTTTAAATAGGGATCAACATGTAAGAGTTGACCTCAAAATGGGGATTGAAGATACGAATATTGATATCAAATGAGAGTCAGACATTTGGAACTAACTTCCAATAGAAGAAATCAGAAGTGTAGGACTGATCTTAAAGTAAGAATTGAAATTATTGGATTAATTCTTAAAATATTTGAAGTGAAAATTATCCGATCAATTTGGGAAAAGCATAAATCAGAAGTATTGAATTGATTTAATGTGAAAATTAAAATTATCGGATCAATTTTTTTTTGAAAAGTTATGAATGAGAAGTATCAAACTGATTCGATGAGAAAATTGAAATAATTGGATCAATTGTGAATCAGAAGCATTGAACTGATTCAAAGTAAAAATTAAGATTATCAGATCAATTTTGAAAAGTTATGAATCAGAAGCATTAAACTGATTCAAAGTAGAAATTGAAATTATCGGATCAATTATGAATCAGAAATATTGAACTGATTCATCGATGTGAAAATTAAAAATTATCGGTCAATTATGAATCAGAAGTATTGAACTGATTCAAAGTAAAAATTGAAATTATCAGATCAATTTAGAATTAGAAGTATTGAACTGATTCGATGAAAAAATTGAAATTATCGGATCAATTTTGAATCAGAAGTATTGAACTGATTAGAAGTAAAAATTGAAATTATCAGATCAATTTTGAAAAGTTATGAATCAGAAGTAAAGAACTGATTCGATGTAAAAATTAAAATTTTCGGATCAATTTTGAAAAGTTATGAATCAGAAGTATCGAACTGATTTGATGTGAAAATTGAAATTATCGGATCAATTTTTGAAAAGTTATGAATCAGAAGTATCGAACTGATTCGATAAGAAAATTGAAATTATTGGATCAATTTTTAAAAGTTATAAATCAGAAGTATCAAACTGATTCAATGTGAAAATTGAAATTATTGGATCAATTTTGAAAAGTTATGAATCAGAAGTATCAAATTGATTCGATGAGAAAATTGAAATTATCAGATCAATTTTGAAAAGGTATGAATCAGAAGTATCGAACTGATTCGATGTGAAAATTGAAATTATCGGATCAATTTTTGAAAAGTTATGAATCATAAGTATAGAACTGATTCGATGAGAAAATTAAAATTATTGGATCAATTGTTTGAAAAGTTATGAATCAGATGTATTGAATTGATTCGATGAGAAAATTGAAATTATTGAATCAATTTTTTGAAAAATTATGAATCAGATGTATTGAACTGATTCGATGAGAAAATTAAAATTATTGGATCAATTTTTTGAAAAGTTATGAATCAGAAGTATCGAACTGATTCGATGTAAAAATTGAAATTATTGGATCAATTTTGAAAGTTATGAATCAGAAGTATTAAACTGATTCGATGAGAAAATTGAAATTATCGGATCAATTTTGAATCAAAAGTGTAGAACTGATTCAAAGTAAAAATTGAAATTATCGGATCAATTTTGAAAAGTTATGAATCAGAAGTATTGAACTGATTCGATGAAAAAATTGAAATTATCGGATCAATTTTGAATCAGAAGTATAGAACTGATTCAAAGTAAAATTTGAAATTATCGGATCAATTTAGAAAAGTTATGAATTAGAAGTATTGAACTGATTCGATGAGAAAATTGAAATTATCGGATCAATTTGAAATCAGAAGTATAGAACTGATTCATAGTAAAAATTGAAATTATCGGATCAATTTTGAAAAGTTATGAATCAGAAGTATTGAACTGATTTGATGTGAAAATTGAAATTATCGGATCAATTTTGAATCAGAAGTATAGAATTGATTCAAAGTAAAAATTGAAATTATCGGATCAATTTTGAAAACAGTAAATCAAAGTTATCAGACTTTTTTACAATATCCTGTGTTTTAGAAAGTTAATGGTGTAGAAATTTATGTTATTTTGAAAAAGATTTGCAAGATTTATTTGCAAATATCATATAGAATTCGTAACTCCATAGGGATATCGCGGAAAACAAAATTATGTAAAAAGTGTGATTTTGTGGGGATGTAGACCGAACGAGGTCATACTGCACAAGCAAGGAATCTCAAAATTGAAAAAACTTATTTGGCAAATTTAATTTATTTGTTGTAAAATTTATATTTTGAAAAATGTTTTGTTCTGTCCATCGTTATGAGCCAATACATAATTCAGCGATTTTTAATCACATTAAGAAGAGTTTTTTGTCACAAAAAGACTCTGAAATTCTTCATTATTGATTCATACAGTCATTTGTACAATATATCATGTATATATCTCAAAAGATGAAAAGTACTTTATGTTATTCGCATAACTAACACATCTATGAGTACATAATATAAAGTACAAAATATACTGTCCTCATATCGCTGGCTACATATTTGTACATCTGTATTTCTGCCAGTAGAAGATCTTCTTGCAAACTGTATTATGAGTTTCTAAACAAGCTGACCTTCTAGGCTGTTATATATATATTTTTTATAGTCTAGTGGTGCAACGAGTTTATAACTCATATGGTTGCAACTGTTCAAGCTCCATGTCTGGCTGAAATCCATATGGGATTTTATCGTCGCTCATTCTTCTAAAAGTTATCGACACTCGACGGTGTTGAACTCCAGGAATGCAGTGTTTTGCTATGTCAGCTCCATTTCCTTTCAAAATTAGGACTGATCCTCTTGGTAACGAAATCTCAACAGATCCTTGGAATTCTCCTGGACCAATTATGTCTATCTCTGTGCCAAATAGGATACTGCTTTCTGATATGAAAGAGACTGTACAAACGTATGATCAAAGTCATGATGGTCAATATGTGGAGGGATACAATCCCCTTCTTCATAAATGTTGATTATGCAACTATTGGGGATACAATTTGATGGAACTATACTCCATTGAACCAGTCGTGTGATCATCCATTTTATCGTGGGTGGCATTGGCTACACCTGTTCATGTTGTAAAATTCCCGGCAGATTTCCTTGTCGGTCTATTTTATAATTATAACAGCAGCCGGGTATTGTGATGCGACCCTTGCCTCTCATCCATTTTTTAGGCTCTGAATATGTTCTCCTAGATAGCAACCCTGCTTTGCCTCTGATTTGGAGATCAAACACACAATCAAGTACCTCTCGTTTTTTCGTGAGAGAGAAGACTTCTTNGTTGAATAATGAGTTGGGAGTCACCATATATGGTAATATCTTTTATGTCCATTAAAATTGCTAATTCTAATCTTGTAATTAGGCTTCGTATTCTGCTTCATTATTGGTGCAAGGCTCTGTCAGGTGATATGAGAATCTTAACATACCCTTATCTGGAATGATAAAAATCAAACCAATTCCTGCCTTTCCTGGTATGATTGTGCCTGAACCTTTGTCTTTTCTGGCTGAAAAAGCACCATCAAAGTACATTTCCCAGTGTTGCGTACTGGAGAAATCTGNTGAAAAGTTATGAATCAGAAGTATCGAACTGATTTGATGAGAAAATTAAAATTATCGGATCAATTTTTTTGAAAAGTTATGAATCAGAAGTATCGAACTGATTCGATGAGAAAATTGAAATTATCCGATCAATTTTTTGAAAAGTAATGAATCAGAAGTATCGAACTGATTCGATGAGAAAATTAAATTATTAGATCAATTTTGAAAGTAGTAAATTAGAGTTATCGGACTGATTTAAAATATCCTGTGTTTCAAAAGCATAATGTGTAGAAATTTATGTTATTTTGGAAAAAAATTTCAATTATTTGCAAGTATCATATAGAGTTTGTGACTCCATAGGGATATCACGAAAAAAAAAATTGTGTAAAATGTGCAATTTTGTGGGGATATAGACCGAACGGGGTCATACTGCACAAATAAGGAATCTCAAAAATTGAGAAAACTTTATTCGGCAAATTTAATTTGTTTTGTTTTGTTTTGTTCATTGTTAAGAACCAATGCATAGTTCAGCACAGTCATTTTTACAATATATCATGTATATATCTCAAAGATGGAAAGTACATTATGTTATACGCATAACTAGTACATCTATGAGTACATAATATTAAGTACAAAGCAAGTTGTCTTCATATCGATGTCCGTGTATTTATATATCTGCATGTCTGCCAATAGAAGATCTTCTCGCAAATTATGTTATGAGTTACTAGACAAGCTGACCTTCTAAGCTGTTGTTATGGGATGGCCTAGTGGTGCAACGAGTTTATAACTCATATGGTTGCAACTCTTCAAGTTCCAGATCTGGCTTAAATCCGTATGGAGTTTTGTCATCACTCATCCTTCTGAAAGTTATCGACACTCGACGGTGTCGGACTCTCGGAATGTAATGTTTCACCATATCGGCTCCGTTTCCTTTCAGAAACAGACCCTCGTAGTAAAGAAATTTTGACAGATCCCCGAAATTTACCTGGACTGATTATGTCTATATTTGTACCGAACAGTATACTGCTCTCCGATATGAGGGAGACCGTATAGAACGGACGAACAAAATCGTGATGGTCAATATGCGAAGGGATACAATCTCCTTCATAGATATTAATTACGCAACTATTGGGGATGCAATCTGCTGGAATTATGCCCCATTAGACCATCCGTGTGATTATCCATTTTATCATGGGTGGCATTGGCTCCACCTGCTCATGTTGTAAAATTCCTGGAAGATTTCCTTGTCGATCTATCTTATAATTGTAACAGCAGCCGCATTGTATCGTAATGCGACCCTTGCCTCTCATCCATTTTTTAGGTTCGGAATACGTTCTTCCGGATAGCAGTCCTGCTTTGCCTCTGATTCGGAGGTCGAACACACAATCGAGTACTTCTTGTTGCTCTGTAAGAGAAAAGACCTTTGTATATAATTTCAATCCCTCCAGAATATGAACATAATTTCCATCGACTATTTCAAAATGTTCAAAAACATTGCATTTAACTTTATGTATTTTTGCAAGCTCGACTTTGTTTGGATATGCTGGATAACGGGCTTCATCATTTAACCGATTATTAATGATTGGTTGCCATGTTAATGGTGATATTATTTCCACCGAATTATACGCCTCAATTTGAGTTGGCGAATGAAAAATGTCCCATGGATGATGTTGAACTGTGTTTGTATCATCGATCGGCAAATCATCATATCTTATCAATTCATTGGCTGATGAGTAATCATCATAATTACCATATTGTCCCAGATGTAAGACATTGCAACTTGGGCATTCTACAAAGGCTCCTGTAGAATGTCCTTGTTCAAGTGTTACAGAATGGCAAGTGGAACAAACCAAACTGGAATTGGAGTGAATCCATGCTGGTGATGGTTCCGGACACTGTATTGATTGTACTTCATCCTCTGTCAACGAAAGACTATCAAAAGACTCCCTCTTGTCGACATTATACATGTATCCTTCCGGGATCGCAAATAACTTTGCTTTTTCTTTCTGCGCTTTGGCAAGAGCTCTTTGTTTTCTCCTATCAGCATTTCTTCGTTGAGTCCTACGCAATGAGGCGAAAGGTATTTTCTGATTGTCAGCAACTATCAAATTTCCTGCCGAAGTAGCTATCATGGAAGGCAAACAGCGCCTTAACCCTTCCATTGGATCTTGTTCTTCAATAATTTCTTTCTCCTTTGAGGAGGAGAGAATCCTGGAGTTGAATTTGAGCAATGAGGGAAATCCCTATTTTTTTTGTTCTCCAACAGCATCCATTAGTGGATTTTCGTATTCTACTTTGATATCATAAAATTTCATATTGAAGTTGATTATTCCGCCTTGCGGTACATCTTCTTCGTTTAAAGCGAGGTTTAAACCGTCTTTGAAGGCAAAGATCAGCCGCGGTCCTGACATCTCTTCCTAAAATTAACAAGGAGACATCAGGGAGCTGGAACTATTTATGAACCAGAACAAAACATAGTTCAATTAACGTTTATTTTATCTTTTTAGTGTATATGTAGAAAAAGGACGGATGTAATATGCGATACTAAGAATTTTAATTAAATTTTGATATGGATTANCTATATGAGCTTCTAAACAAGCTGACCTTCTAGGCTGTTGTTTTGAGATAGCCTAATGGTGCAACAAGTTTAAAACTCATATGGTTGCAACTATTCGAGCTCCGAATCTGGCTGAAATCCATATGGAGTTTTATCGTCAATCATTCTCCTGAAAGTTATTGACACTCGACGGTGTCGAGCTCCAGGAATACAATGTTTTGCTATATCAGCTCCATTCCCTTTCAGAATCAAGACGGATCCTCTCGGTAAGGAAATCTCAACAGATCCTTGAAATTTTCCTAGACCAATGATGTCTATATCTGTACCAAATAGGATATTGCTCTCTGATACGAAACAAACTGTACAAAATGGACGATCAAAATCATGATGATCAACTGGGGGAGGAATACAATCCGCTTTTTCATAGATGTTGATTATACAACTATTGGGAATACAACTTGATGGCATTATTCTCCATTAGACCAGTCGTGTAATCATCGNCAAGCAAGGAATCTCAAAATTGAGAAAACTTATTCGGCAAATTTAATTTGTCTGTTGTAAGATTCTATTATTAATTTATACAGTCATTTTTACAATATATCATGTATATATCTCAAAGATGAAAAGTACATTATGCTATAAATAATCAGAAAATTGTTATTTGTACCTGAACATTATTTTTTAGTGTTAGCACATGGGCTCTTGTACACATATCTTATCACTGCTATTGTTTGAGTTGATGGCTGAAAAATTATCGCAAAGTAAGTCGGTCAATCATGTAAATATACGTGTCAAGTAATATGCGGTCTAAGAGTCAACGAGCTTATAACTCATATGAGTTATACAACGAGCTTATAACTCATATGGCTGCAACACTTCAAGTTCCAGATCTAGCTGAAATCCGTATGGAGTTTTGTCGTCACTCATCCTTCTAAAAGTTATCGACACTCGACGGTGTCGGACTCCCGGAATGCAATGTTTTGCTATATTGGCTCCATTTCCTTTCAGAATCAGAACGGATCCTCTCGGTAAAGAAATTTCAACAGATCCTCGGAATTCACCTAGACCGATTATCTCTATATTTGTACCGAATAGCATATTGCTCTCCGATATGAAGGAGACCGTACAGAACAGACGAACAAAATCATGATGGTCAATATGCAGAATGATACAATCCCCTTCTTCATAAATGTTAATTATGCAACTATTGGGGATACAATTTGCTGGAATTATGCTCCATTGGACCATCCGTGTGATCATCAATTTTATCATGGGTGGCATTGGCTCCACCTGCTCATGTTGTAAAATTCCTGGAAGATTTCCTTGCCGATCTATCTTATAATTATAACAGCAGCCGCATTGTATCGTAATGCGACCCTTGCCTCTCATCCATTTTTTATGTTTAGAATACATTCCTCCGGATAGCAATCCTGCTTTGCCTCTGATTTGGAGGTCAAACACACAATCAAGTACTTTTTGTTGCTCTTTAAGAGAAAAGACCTCTGTATATAATTCCAATCCCTCCAGAATATTAACATAGTCTCCATCGACTACTTCAAAATGTTTGAAAACATTGCATTTAACTTTATGGATTTTTGCAAGCTCGACTCTGCCTGGATATGCTAGATAACGGGCTTCATCATTTAACCAATTATTAATGATTGGCTGCCATGTTAGTGGTGATATTATTTTTACCGGATTATACGCCTCAATTTGAGTTGGCGCATGAAAAATGTCCCATGGATAATGCTGAACTGTGTTTGTATCATCAATCGGTAAATCATCATAGCTCATCAGTTCATTGGCTGATAAGTAGTCATCAAAATTACCATATTGTCCCAGATGTAAGACATTGCAACCTGGGCATTCTACAAAGGCTCCTGTAGAATGTCCTTGTTCAAGTGTTGCAGAATGGCAAGTACAACAAACCGAATTGGAATTGGAGTGAATCCATGCTGGTGATGGTTTCGGACGCTGTACTGATTGAACTTCATCCTCTATCAACGGCAGACTGTCAGAAGAATCCTTCATGTTGACATTATACATGTATCCTTCTGGGATCGCAAATAACTTTTCTTTTTCTTTCTTCGCTTTGGCAAGAGCTCGTTGTTTTTTCCGATCAGCATTTCGTCGCTGAGTCCTACGCAATGAGGCGAAAGTATTTTCTGATCATCGGCAACTATCAAATTTCCTGCCGAAGTAGCTACCATGGAAGGAAAACGGCGGCTTGGCCCTTCCATTGGATCTTGTTCTTCAATGATTTCTTTCCCTTTTGAGGAAGAGAGAATCCTGGTGCTGAATTTGAGTAATGAGGGCAATCCATCTTTTTCTTATTCTCCAACAGCATCCATTAGTGGATTTTCATATTCTACGTTAATATCGTCAAATTTCATATCGAAGTTAATTATTCCGCCTTGCGGTACATCTTCTTTGTTTAATGCGAGGTTTAAACCGTCTTTGAAAGTAAAGATCACCCGCGATCCTGACATCTCCTCCTTAAATTAACAGGGAGACATCAGTGAGCGTGAATTGTTTATGAACCATAACAAACATAGTTCAATTAACGTATATTTTATCTTGTTAATATATATGTAGAAAAGAACGAATGTAATATGCGATACTAAGAATTTTTGTTAATTTTTGATATTCACTAAAAAAAAAATTTATCCGGTCATAGACTTTTTAGGCCATATAAATAACCCTAGAATTATCTGAAGTTCACAAAAATTTTCATATGTACGAGGCAAACTAACAGCAGCAAGCGTTGTCACGTCGCGTAGTAGGCCTTTAGGTATCATCCATTTATTGGAAGCATAGGACTTTCTCCTCGAGATAGTAGGACCAGGTCACCAATTTTAAATGTCCTTGGGCGGACTAGTTTGTCATGAGCTCGTATCATCTTTGCTTGATATATCTCCAGATGTTGTTGTGATTGTAGGCGCTTTCCTTCGAGACTTTCAAGTTCTTCAAGTCTGAGCTTTGCATTTTCTTCGGTTGTAAGTTGGTTTGCAATGGTGACTCTGAGAGACGGCGTCTCTATTTCTAATGGTAGTACAACATCTGACTCGTATACGAGCATGTAAGGTGTACATTAAANGTTATTTTGAAAAAGATTTGCAAGATCTATTTGCAAATATCATATAGAGTTTGTGACTCCATAGGGATATCATTGAAAACAAAATTATGTAAAAATGTGTGATTTTGTGGGGATGTAGACCGAACGAGGTCATACTGCACAAGCAAGGAATATCAAAAATCGAGAAAATTTATTTGACAAATTTAATTTGTCAGGTCACTCTATACAAGCAAGAAATTCTCAAGATTGAGAAAAATTATTTGGCAATTTTAATTTGTTTATTAGAAATTTTGTTACTGATTCATACAGTCATTTTTACAATATATCATGTATATATCTCAAAAGATGAAAAGTACGTCATGCTATTCGCATTACTAGTACATCCATGAGTACACAATATAAAGTACAAAATAAACTGTCCTCATATTGCTGGCTGCATATTTGCACATCTGTATTTCTTCCAGTAGATGATCTTCTTGCAAACTGTATTATGAGTTTCTAAACAAGCTGACCTTCTAGGCTGTTGTTTTGAGATAGCCTAGTGGTGCAACGAGTTTATAACTCATATGGCTGCAACTGTTCAAGCTCCAGATTTGGCTGAAATCCATATGGGGTTTTGTCGTCACTCATCCTTCTGAAGGTTATCGACACTCGACGGTGTCGAACTCCCGGAATGCAATGTTTTGCTATGTCAGCTCCATCTCCTTTCAGAATCAGGACAGATCCTCTTGGTAACGAAATCTCAACAGATCCTTGGAATTCTGATTNGAAATTATCAGATCAATTTTGAAAAGTTATGAATCAGAAGTATCGAACTGATTCAATGAGAAGATTGAAATTGTCAGATCAATTTTTTGAATCAGAAGTATTAACCTGATTCGACGAGAAAATTGAAATTATCGGATCAATTATGAATCAGAAGTATCAAACTGATTTAATGTAAAGATTGAAATTGTTAGATCAATTTTTTAATCAGAAGTATTAAACTGATTCGATGAGAAAATTAAAATTATCGGATCAATTATGATTCAAAAAAATTGAACTGATTCAATAAGAAAATTGAAATTATCAGATCAATTATGAACCAGAAATATTGAATTGATTCAATAAGAAAATTGAATTTATTGGATCAATTTTTTTTTAAAATAGAAATCAGAGTTATCAGACTGATTTAAAATATCATGTGTTTCAGAAAGCTTAATGTCTAAAAATTTATGTTATTGTTTAAAAAAAAATTGCAAGATTTATTTGCAAATATCATATAGAGTTTGTGACTCCATAGGGATATCACGGAAAAGAAAATTATGTAAAATGTGTGATTTTATGGGGATGTAGACAGAATCAGGTCATACTGCACAAGCAAGGAATCTCAAGAATCGAGAAAATTTATTTGGCAAATTTAATTTGTCTGTTGTAAAACTTTGTTGCTGATTCATACAGTCATTTCTTACAATATATCATGTATATATCTCAAAAGATGAAAAGTACATCATGTCAACAGTCATTTTTACAATATATCATGTATATATCTCAAAAGATGAAAAGTACATCATGTTATTCACATTACTAGTACATCGATGAGTACACAATATTAAGTACAAAATAAACTGTCCACATATCGCTGGCTGCATATTTACACATCTGTATTTCTGCCAGTAGAATATCTTTTTGCAAACTGTATTATGAGTATCTAAACAAGCTGACCTTCTAGGCTGTTATTTTGAGATAGCCTAGTGGTGCAACGAGTCTATAACTCATATGGCTGCAACTGTTCAAGCTCCATGTCTGGCTGAAATCCATAGGGGGTTTTTTCGTCGCTCATTCTTATGAAAGTTATCGACACTCGACGGTGTCGAACTCCAGGAAAGCAATGTTTTGCTATGTCAGCCCCATTTTCTTTCAGAATCAGGACGGATGCTCTTGGTAACGAAATCTCAACAGATCCTTGGAATTCTCCTGGACCGATGATGTCTATATCTGTGCCAAATAACATACTGCTTTCTGATATGAAAGAGACTGTACAGAACGGACGATCAAAGTCATGATGATCAATATGTGGAGGGATACAATCCCCTTCTTCATAAATGTTGATTATACAACNTAGAAATAAAGCGTCTTAGATATGCCAACTTCCCCTGAAAGGAGCGTAATTGTTTTAAAGTTTTAGGGGGAGGCATTTCTAAGATAGCTTTAATCTTTTCAGGGTCGATCTCGATTCCCCGATGACGAACAACAAATCCAAGGAATTTCCCAGAAGTGACACCTCGATTCCCCGATGACGAACAACAAATCCAAGGAACTTCCCAGAAGTGACTCCAAATGCGCATGGAATTTATCTTGAGATTATATTGTTGTAATCGTTCAAAAACGATCCTCAAATCATACAAATGGTCTATATCTTGAGATTATATTGTTGTAATCGTTCAAAAACGGTCCTCAAATCATACAAATGATCTAATGTTTGCTTGCTCTGATGACCAAATCATCCACGTAACATTCTACTTGATTGTGAATGAGGTTATCAAAAATCCTTTCATTGCTCGTTGGTATGTTGCTCCAGCGTTCTTCAACCCAAACGGCATTACTGTGTAACAGAGNAAAAATCCTTGTCATTGCTCGTTGGTATGTTGCTCCGGCGTTCTTCAAATCAAACGGCATTACTGTGTAGCAAAAAATTCCGATTGGTGTTCTGAAATNCGGCGTTCTTCAACCCAAACGGCATTACTGTATAGCAGAAAATTCCGATTGGTGTTCTGAAAGTTGTAAGTGCTTTGTCTTCAGGNTCAAAAACGGTCCTCAAATCATACAAATGATCTAATTTTTGCTTGCTTTTGATGACCAAATCTTCCACGTAGCTTTCTACTTGATTGTGAATGAGGTCATCAAAAATCCTTGTCATTGCTCGTTGGTATGTTGCTCTATCTACTTGATTGTGAATGAGGTCATCAAAAATCCTTGTCATTGCTCATTGGTATGTTGCTCCGGCATNAGTGCTGTATCTTCAGGGGCCATCTTTATTTGGTTGTATCCTGATGATCCGTCCATGAAAGTNTCCGGCGTTCTTCAATCCAAACGGCATTACTGTATAGTAGAAAATTCCGATTGGTGTTCTGAAAGCTGTANTCTGGCAGCTTTCCAGTATGCAAATATTCCATTAATGGCTTCCGTCAGTCTTTGTTGATATTTACAATCGCATTTATTGTGTCTTCTTCTTTTCGGAGTTTATGTAGGGTTTCCATGTCATGGATAGAACTTGTCTGCCCTGTACTGTGATTTCTATGGAATCCTCCGGGGGACATGCCAATTCTTTAGTGAGTTTTGCTAGAGCGGCATTATCTACCCGAGGAATCTGATAGAAAATCACATTGGGAATTTGTTCCAGCAGTTTCATTTACCCGAGGAATCTGATAGAAAGTCACATTGGGAATCTGCTCCAACAGTTTCATCGTGTACTATTAATAATCTGACAGTCTGGGCTTTAAAATTAGGTATTTTCCAACAATTTTTTGAATGATGAGTTGGGAGTCACCGTAGATGGTAATATCTTTTATGTCCATTAAGATTGTCAACTCTAATCCTGTAATCAAAGCTTTGTATTTTGCTTCATTTATTGGTGCAAGGCTCTGTCAGGTGGTACAAGAGTCTTAGCATACCCTTGTCTGGAGTGATGAAAATCAAACCAACTCATGCTTTGCCTGGTATGATTGTGCCCAAGCCTTTGTCTTTTCAGGCTGAAGAAGCACCGTCGAAGTACATCTCCCAGTGTTGTGCACTAGAGAAATCTGTTTGTAGAATTTGTTGGTCTGGTAACTCGTCATTGAGTGGGGACCCAGCTGGTAACGGGTGTGTAGCAAGAAAGCCTGCTAGTATCTGTCCCTTGATAGCACGCAGAGGAACAAAAGTTATGTCAAATTGCAATATTATCATTGACCATCTTGCCAAACGGGCAGAGTAGGAACAAAAGTTATGTCGAATTGCAATAATATCATTGACCATCTTGCCAAACGTCCAGAGTATGTGTTGGTCGTGTCATTAAATATTGTAACGGATTAATTCTTGAAATCAGAGTTACCTTGTGAGAAAGCATGTAATGCCTAAGCTTCTGGGATGCAAAAATTAAAGCTAGACAATGCTTCTCAATTGGTGGATACCTTATCTCCGTAGGTATTAGACGACGACTCAGGTAGTATAGTGCATTTTCTTTACCCTCGTTGTTAACTTGGGCTGGTAAAGCTTCGAGTAAGTAATCTAAAGCCGTGGTATAAAGTATCAAAGGTCTCCCTAGGATAGAGGCTGCCAAAACTGGAGGTGTCATTAAATATTGTTTAATGTCATCAAAAGCCTGCTGGCATTTTTCTTCCAAAATAAATTTGGCGTCCTTTTTAACCAATGCCGAGAAAGGTTGACAACTACCTGAGAGGTTAGAAATGAAGCATCTCAGATATGCCAACTTCCCCTAAAAGGAACGTAATTATTTCAAAGTTTTAGGGGGAGGCATTTCTAAGATAGCTTTAATCTTCTCCGGGTCGATCTTGATTTCCCGATGACGAACAACAAATCCAAGGAACTTCCCAGAAGTCACACCAAATGCGTACTTTAGGGGATTCATCTTGAGATTATATTGTTGTAATTGTTCAAAAACAATCCTCAAATCGTACAAATGGTCTAACTTTTGCTTGCTTTTGATGACCAAATCATCCACGTAGCATTCTACTTGGTTAGTGAATGAGGTCATAAAATTCTTGTCATTGCTCGTTGGTATGTTGCTCCGGCATTCTTCAACCCAAACGGCATTACAGTTTTGATGACTAAATAATCTACGTAGCATTAACTTGATTGTGAATGAGGTCATCAAAAATTCTCTTTGATGACTAAATCATCTACGTAGCATTCTACTTGATTGTGAATGAGGTCATCAAAAATCCTTTTGCTCGTTGGTATGTTGCTCCGGCGTTCTTCAAACCAAACGGCATTACTGTGTAGCAGAAAACCTCGTTGGTATGTTGCTCCGGCGTTCTTCAAACCAAACGGCATTACTGTGTAGCAAAAAATTTCGATTGGTGTTCTGAAAGCTGTAAATGTTGTATCTTCAGGAGCCATCTTTATTTAGTTGTATCCTGATGATCCATCCATGAAGGAGAATATTTCATGTGTTGATGCAATATCCACCATCATTTCTGGAATTGGTAGTGGAAACTCATCTTTCAGACATACTTTATTCAAGTCTCTGAAGTCAACACAGACTCGTATCTGTCCGTTTTTCTTTTTAACTGTAACAATATTAGCTATCTATGTGTGATATTGTTCTTCCCGTATGAATTTAGCATTTATCAACTTCTTTAATTCGGCGATTACTTGCTATTAAATTTCGAGGCGCATTCTCCTTGGGGCTTATTTTATTGGGGTTATATCTTTATCTACCCCGAGTTTATGAACTGCAACTTCCATTGATAGTCCTGGCATTTCATCATAACTCCAGGCGAAGCAATCTTTGAATTCAGTTAACAATTCGACCAACACTGAAGATTCTTTATTACTGAGTAAAGAACTTATAAATGTTGGTTAGGGATGTTCTTCAGTCCCGAGATTTACTTCTTTTAGTTCATCGATAGTTGATTTGATTTCTTCCTCAAATTTTGGAGGAGCATCTTACACTAGCTGGTCGGTAGAGTCATCCTCTATATCGAGGCAATTCTCACCGAAAACAACCATGCAAAATTCTGAATCATCGACTGGTCCTACTGTACCAAATCAGTGACCCACTTTCGATTTTGGAGTGAGATTTTTAATATTCCATAATTTCTCAAAAAATTGTAGTTTGTATTTTGACATTAGCTTAGGTAAATTTCCTTGTTGAATTAACTTTTGCACATAAGGCAAGAAATAACCAAAAGATAATTCCATTAATTCATTAGGATCCTCCAAATTTATATGATTTTTAGAGTTTACAGGAGTAGAAGCACAGTAAAACTTGATCGGCTTCGAACCAGCACAAGGGACTTCCTTAACCTCTAAATTCTCAACCTTTTGAGGAAGGATCGGAGTGAGGTTCAAGGTGTTCACATAGTGGTTTATTCGATCGTACATCATCTCATATTCATTTTTTTCATCATCTTCTAAGGAGATTCTATACTGAGGTTTCTTCTGTTTTTTCATCATTATTTCATCTTTGGAACTATCTTCATCATCGATGTTGATGATCAGCTTAGTCCTTTCAACAATTGTATCGGCTTTTCTTCTTCCACGTCCCAGACCTCGATCTCGAGTGCGTGAACTAAAAGAACTTTCACCATTATGTTGTAAAGAGGTAGTTGAATGGTTTCCTTTTTGTTCTTTTTCTGAATTTTTATTTGTTGTAACTTTTTAGGAGAAGACAATTTTCTTTGGATTAATAAACAGCATCTTCATGAATATCAACCTCATGTACTGAAAATGGTTGTAAATCTCCTTTCATCATCTTCATGAATATCAACCTCATGTACTGAAAATGGCTATAGATCTCCTTTAATGCAATATTCTTATTTTTCTTTGTCATGAATATCAACCTCATGTACCGAAAATGGCTGTAGATCTCCTTTAATGCAATATTCTTGCTTTTCTTTGCAGACCTCATGTACTGAAAATGGCTGTAGATCTCCTTTAATGCAATATTCTTGTTTTTCTTTGCATGATGTACTGAAAATGGCTGTAGATCTCCTTTAATGCAATATTCTTGTTTTTCTTTGCAATATTATATGCATTGGTGTAGAGACAATGGAGCCATGTTGTTCTCATGAATCCAAGGTCGACCATGTAGAGCATTGAAAGAGGTCTCGACGTCGATGATATGAAATTTTGCAGTTGCTAGTTCTCCAACCTTCATAAGTAATGTAATTGATCCAAGGGCCCTTTCTCCTTTTTGGTTGAACCCTCTTATCATCATTTTGTCTGATGTAAGTTCTTGGGCTTTGATGTCCAGATAAGCTAGTGTTCGTAGACTTATCAAGTTAAGGGATGCTCCAAAATCCACTAAATTTCTGGACAGCACAAATCTGTCGATGTTGACGGAGATATAGAGTGGTCTGTTGTGATCGGTTGTACCGAGTAGTAAATCTTCATCTGTGAAGGTTACTCTAGATTGTTCTCTCAACAATCAAACTTCATCTGAGGATGTGCTGGCTAACTGAGCTAAGAAAATCTCTGGATCAAGCAAAGCTATAACTAAAGCTTCCCTCATCTCCTTTGACAGGATTAGAGCATCATAGATANGAGCTTCCCTCATCTCCTTTGACAGGATCAGAGCGTCATAGATGCTTAGTCGGGCCGGCAACTTCCTAAGATGTGCTAGCACGTTGTAATCCACTTTATTTGTTCCTGTGGCTTTATCTTGATCATGTTGTTTTTCCACTGGTGGAGGTGGAGATAACACTTCTTGAAATACAATTTATTTTCGGTTGGAGCTGTTCTTGGAGGTAACATTTCTCCGATTCTTTAAATTTATTTCTGTAATTTCTTCTTGAGATGTTGCTGTTGAATCTTCCAATGTATCTTCTTCATCGGAAAGTCTGTTATTTCTTCTTGAGATGTTGTCGTTGAATCTTCCAATGTACCTTCTTTATCAGAAAGCTCCAAGCTTTCTTGGAGTGGTTGTTGAATCTTCCAATGTATCTTCTTTATCAGAAAGTTCCAAGTTGATTATTAACGGCGTGCCATGGCACTCGAGGTTTGGTTCCTCACTTCCGGTACTGTCGTAAGCAGTATCGTCGAAATCTTCTTTAGTATTGAACGTATTAGACTAAAGTACAATTTGAGAATCATTTTGAGGATCGAGATCTATATTAGGTTGGTTATTTACGTTATCACCAGAAATAGTAAAAACGTAGCCAACATCATTATCATTATGTTCATCAGGCCCCGGAGGAACAAAAAGATAATCATACAAAGTCAAGGGTTCGAGGATTTTCTCTCCCGATTCCGAGANTTATCAGAGATAATTCTTCGCGGTACACCAAAACGGTAAACGACTTGGTCTTTGAAGAACTATAGAACATGAGGAGCTGTAACCTCTCTTAGTGGAATTGCCTCTGCCCATTTAGAGAAGTAGTCTATCGCTGCAAGTATGAATCTAACCTTTGGAGGATGGAGGATCTATCAGACCCACTATATCCGTACCCCAACACTCGAATGGCCATGTCTGTTGCTGCGAGTATGAATCTATGACCTTTGGAGGATGGAGGATCTATCGGACCCACTATGTCTGTACCCCCTCGAATGGCCACGAGGCAATAGTTGGGTGTAGCACATTCGGTGGTTGGTGTAAAACCACTCTGTCAAATGGCCATGATGCAATAGTTGGGTGTAGCACATTCGGTGGTTGGTGTAAGACCACTCCATGTATCTGGCACTGGTGACATTTTTTCGCTATATCCATGCAGTCATACATTATTATTGGCCAATAATATCAGAGTCTTTTGATTTTCATTTTCATCTTTGGTCCCGATTGGTGAGCACCACACAATCCGGCATGTATTTCTTTGACAATATCNACTGTGATTTCTATGGAATCCTCCGGGGGACATGCCAATTCTTTAGCGAGTTTTGCTAGAGCGTCGGCATGCGCATTATCTACCTGAGGAATCTGATAGAAAGTCACATTAGGAATCTGCTCCAGCAGTTTCATCGTGTACTGGTAATATTCTGACAGTCTGGGCTTCAAAATTCTATATTATTCAGCAATTTGTTGAATGATGAGTTGGGAGTCACCGTAGATGGTAATATCTTTTATGTCCATTTAGATTGCCAACTCTAATCCTATAATCAAAGCTTTTTATTCTACTTCATTATTGGTGCAAGGCTCTGTCAGGTGGTACGAGAATCTTAGCATACCCTTGTCTGGAGTGATGAAAATCAAACTGACTCCTGCTTTGCCTGGTATGATTGTGCCCGAGCCTTTGTCTTTTCTGGCTGAAGAAGTACCGTCGAAGTACATCTCCCAGTGTTGTGCACTAGAGAAATCTGTTTGTAGAGTTTGTTTGTCTGGTAACTCGTCATTGAGTGGGGACCCAGCTGGTAACCGGTGTGCAGCAAGAAAGTTTGATAGTATCTGTCCCTTGATAGCACGCAGAGGAACAAAAGTTATGTCAAATTGCAATAATATCATCGACCATCTTGCTAGACGTCCGNTATGTCGAATTGCAATAATATCATCGACCATCTTGCTAGACGTCCGGAGAGTGTTGGTCGTGTCATTAAATATTGCAACGGATTAATTCTTGAAATCAGAGTTACCTTTTGAGAAAGCATGTAATGCCTAAGCTTCTAGGATGCAAAAATTAAAGATAGACAATGCTTCTTGAGAGTGTTGGTCGTGTCATTAAGTATTGCAACGGATTAATTCTTGAAATCAAAGTCACTTATTGAGAAAGCATGTAATGCCTAAGCTTCTGGGCTGCAAAAATTAAAGCTAGACAATGCTTCTCAATCTGAGAAAGCATGTAATGTCTAAGCTTCTGAACTGCAAAAATTAAAGCTAGACAATGCTTCTCAATTGATGAATACTTATTTCCGTCGGTATTAGACGACGACTCAGGTAATATAATGCATTTTCTTTGCCCTCATTTTATCTCCGTCGGTATTAGACGACGACTCAGGTAGTATAGTGCATTTTCTTTGCCCTCGTTGTCGGCTAGTAAAGCTGCGACCGAGTAATCTAAAGCCGCAGTATAAAGTATCAAAGGTTTCCCTGGGATAGGGGCTGCCAAAACGAGTAATCTAAAGCCGCGGTATAAAGTATCAAAGGTCTCCCTGGGATAGGGGCTGCCAAAACTGGAGGTGTCATTAAATATTGTTTAATGTCATCAAAAGCCTGCTGGCATTTTTCTTCTAAAATAAATTTGGCGTCCTTTTTAACCAATGCCGAGAAAGGCTGACAANTAGTGTAGTGCTATTATTCAGAAAAAGCTTCCTGAAAAATTAAAAGATCTTGGTAGTTTTACTATATCTTGTGCAATTGGAGAATAGTTTTATGGAAAGGCTTTATGTGATTTAGGAGCGAGTATCAATCTTATGCCTTTATCAATTTTTAAACATTTAGATTTGGGAGAAATTTCCCCTACTACTATAACTCTTCAGTTAGCTGATCGATCAATAACTTATCTAAAAGGCGTTATAGAAGATGTGTTAGTAAAAGTAGATAAATTTACTTTCTTTGTAGACTTTATAGTATTGGATATGGAGGAAGATAAAGAGACTCCTATTATTTTAGGGAGACCATTTCTTGCAATAAGAAGAGTTGTAATAGATGTGCAGAAAGGAGAATTAATAATGAGGGTTAATGACCAAGAAGGGAAATTTGATATAGCAAAAGTTATGAAATATCCTGCAATAAAAAAGATAATGAATGTTTCAGGATGGAAGTAATTGATTATCTAAGTAATGAGCTGTTTAAGAATGTGTTTGAAGATAAATTAAATCAAGGAGAAATTTTTGATACTGAAGATGAAGTAAGAGAAGAAGATTTAGATTATATTCAAGACAAATTTGAAGAGTCAGACCTACTTAAAAATGATAGTAAAAATCTTATTCCTTCAAGTATTAAACCACCTGAACTTGAATTGAAGATATTACCTGCCCATTTAAAATATGTATTTTTTGGAGAGTCATCTACATTGTCTGTTATTATATCTTTTGAGTTAGCTGAAATTCAGGAACAAAAGTTGATAAAGATGTTGAAAAAGTATAAACGGGCTTTTGGATGGACTTTAGCATATATTAAAGGAATTAACCATTCAATTTGTATGCACTGAATTTTATTAGATGAACAATATGAACCTAAAGCGAATCCTTAGAGAAGATTAAACCCAATAATGGAAGAAGTTGTTAAAAAATAGATTTTAAAGTAGTTAGATACTGGAATTATATATCCTATTTCAGATAGTTCTTGGGTAAGCTCAATTCACTGCATTCCAAAGAAAGGAGTGACTGTTGAAGAAAATGAGAAAAATGAATTAATGGGTTTAAGACAAGAAACTAGTTGGTGAATTTGTATTGACTATAGAAAACTAAATATAGCCACGAGAAAAAGATCACTTTCCTTTACCCTTTCTAGACAAAATGTTGGATAGATTGGCTGGGAACAAATATTATTGCTTTTTAGATGGATATACCAGATATCACCAAATTTCAATTTCTCTAGAGGACCAAAAGAAAACAATGTTTACAAGCCCATACGGAACATTTGCTTTTCGTAGAATGCCTTTTGGACTATGCAATGCACCTGCAATATTTCAAAGATGCATGATGTCAATTTTTAGCAATTTTATAAAGCATGGAATGAAAGTGTTTATGGATGATCTTTCTGTATTTGGGACTTCATTTGAGTTATGTCCTACTAATTTAGAAAAAGTTCTAAAAGTATGTGAAAAAATCAACCTAGTTTTAAATTGGGAAAAATGTTAATTTTTGGTTGCAGGAGGTATTGTTCTTGGGCATAAAATTTCATAAAGAGGCATGGAAGTAGATCTTGAAAAAATCGAGTTATAGAAAAATTACCACCTCCTAATAGTGCTAAAGGGGTGAGAAGTTTTCTAGGACATGCTGGTTTTTACAGGCACTACATAAAAAATTTTTCAAAAATAACTAAACCCCTATGCCAACTTTTAGAAAAAGATATAAAATTTGATTTTAATGAGGAATGCATAACATCATTTGAATTATTAAAGAGAAAGTTAATCACTACACCTATAATAGTACCACCTGACTGGGAGAAACCATTTGAAATAATGTGTGATGTTAGTGATTATGCTAATGGGGTTGTATTAGGACAAAGGCACGATAAAGTTTTTAAACTTATATTTTATGCTAGTAAAACTCTAAAAATGCTCAAATTAATTATACTACTACTGAAAGAGAGTTATTAGATATTGTTTATGCCTTTGATAAATTTAGACCTTATTTAATTGGAACTAAATGTGTAGTGCATACAAATCATTCTGCTATTAAATACTTAATGCAAAAGAAGGATGCTAAAGCAAGATTAATTAGATGGACACTTTTATTGCAAGAGTTTGATTTTACCGTGGTTGATAGAAAGGGAAATGATAATTAAATAGCTGATCATTTGTCTAGAATAGTGTTGACCTCCTTTTGGTTGAGGGTTAGTTTTTCCTCTTTAGTAGCCTAAGGTCTAGCCAGAGTACTTTCCCATTAACTTTTCTTAGAAAATTAGACAAGGAGCCCTCACCATTAGGAATTTCAAATTCTTCTCTACTTAGCTTGAAGTTCCACATATTGGTCATAACCTCTAGCACTTAGTAGGTGAGGTCACTATGAGGGAACTCAAGATCAGTTACCCTTAGGACTGCTGGATCTTAGGGTTGACCCTGGGTGTTGTCTAGGGCTAAGGCACTCACTTGCAATCACTTGTACTCACAATCACTCACTATCCTAAACCTAAACTCCTAGGCTTTGGTCCCTGGATACTTTTGGGAGACTCCTGTAGATTGTTTTCTAAATCCACTAGCCCTGGGCTAGGGTTTAGCTAAGATCACTACATAGAGAACCCAAAATGGGGTTTCCATTGGTCCATGGCTTATTGATGGTGGTTGGCACTCCAACTCTACCAAGATACCCAACCTACACTTTTGCCCTTAAATTTCCCCAAATTACCTAGATACCCTTGGGACTCCAAATTTGGCCAAAATTTTCAAATCTACCCAAAATACCCAACTTGACTAAAAAATCATTTCAAACACCTTGAAAACACCCAAACTAACCCAAATCACTAAAATTGGTCAAATTACCAAAACACCCATCCTTACCCCAAAATTCCAAAAATTCCAAAAAATCCCAAAAATTTTCAAAAACCCCCAAATATTCCCAATTTCATTTTTATTAACTATCCCATGCTCCAATTTGGCCATTTTGACCATTTTGACCAAAACCACTAAAATTGTCTTTAAAGGCCCAATTTTCTCAAATTTACCTCAAATGTCCATCAATTTGGTCCCAATTTCCCTTAATTTCATTTATAAACTCAATTTCACCTTTCATATGACAAATTTAAACCAAATCAAAGCCCAATTGGTCTATGNCGTTTTTCTTTTTAACTGGAACAATATTAGCTATCCATGTGGGATATTGTTCTTCTCGTATGAATTTAGCATATATCAACTTCTTTAATTCGACGATGACTTGCTGTTCAATTTCGAGGCGCATTCTCCGTGGGGCTTGTTTTTTTGGGGTTATATCTTTGTTTACCCCGAGTTTATGAACTACAACTTCCATTGATAGTCCTGGAATTTCATCATAACTCTAGGCGAAGCAATCTTTGAATTCTGTTAACAATTCGACCAACTCTGAAGATTACTTATTAATGAGTAAAGAAACAATTTTTGAATTCTGTTAACAATTCGACCAACTCTGAAGATTCTTCATTATTGAGTAGAGAACAGTTGGTCGACACTTCGACCAACTCTGAAGATTCTTCATTATTGAGTAGAGAACTTATAAATGTTGGTCGGAAATTCGAAACTCTGAAGATTCTTCATCATTGAGTAATCAACCAATTCTGAAGATTCTTCATCATTGAGTAGAGAACTTATAAATGTTGGTCGGGGATTTTCTTCAACCCGAGATTTACTTCTTTTAGTTCATCGATAGTTGATTTGATTTCTTCTTCAAATTCTGGAGAAGCATCTTCCACTAGCTGATCGATAGAGTCATCCTCTATATCGAGGAAATTCTCACCGAAAACAACCATGCAAAATTCTCATCGACTGGTCCTACTGTACCAAATCCGAGACCCACTTTCAATTTTGGAGTGAGATTTTAGTATTCCATAATTTCTCAAAAAATTGTAGTTTGTCTTTTGACATTTGCTTAGGTAAATTTCTTTGTTGAATTAACTTTTGCACATAAGCTGAGAAATAACCAAAAGATAATTCCATTTATTCATTAGGATCCTCCAAATTTATATGATTTTTAGAGTTTACAGGAGTAGAAGCACATTAAAACTTGATCGGCTTTGAACCAGCACAAGGGACTTCCTTAACCTCTAAACTCTCAACCTTTTGAGGAAGGATCGGAGTGAGGTTCAAGGTGTTCACATAGTGGTTTATTCGATCGTACATCATCTCATATTCATTTTTCTCATCATCTTCTAAGGAGATTCTATACTGAGGTTTCTTCTTTTTTGTCATCATTATTTCATCTTTGGAACTGTCCTCATCACCGATGTTGATGATCAGCTTAGTCCTTTCAACAATTGTATCGACTCTTCTTCGTCCACGTCCCCGGCCTCGATCTCGAGTGCGTGAACTAAAAGAACTTTCACCATTATGCTGTAAAGAGGTAGTTGAATGGTTTCTTTTTTGTTCTTTTTTTGAATTTTTATTTGTTGTAACTTTNTAAGCTAGTGTTCGTAGACTTATCAAGTTAAGGGATGCTCCAGGATCCATTAAAACTCTGGACAGCACAAATATGCCGATGTTGACGGAGATATAGAGTGGTCTGTTGTGATTGGCTGTACCGAGTAGTAAATCTTCATCTGTGAAGGTTACTCTAGATTGTTCTCTCAACGAGCAAACTTCATCTGAGGATGTGCTGGCTAACTGAGCTAAGAAAATCTCTAGATCAAGCAAAGCTGTAACTAAAGCTTCCCTCATCTCCTTTGACAGGATTAGAGCATCTCTGGATCAAGCAAAGTCGTAACCAGAGCTTCCCTCATCTCCTTTGACAGGATTAGAGTGCAGATGCTTAGTCGGGCCGGCAACTTCCTAAGATGTGCTAGCACGTTGTAATCCACTTTATTTTTTCCTGTGGCTTTATCTTGGGATGCTTAGTCGGGCCGGCAACTTCCTAAGATGTGCTAGCACGTTGTAATCTACTTTATTTGCAGCTGTAACTAGAGCTTCCCTCAACTCCTTTGACAGGATCAGAGCGTCATAGATGCTTAGTCATCAAGCAAAGCTGTAACCAGAGCTTCCCTCATCTCCTTTGACAGGATCAGAGCGCCATAGATGCTTAGTCGGACCAGTAACTTCCTAAGATGCGCTAGCACGTTGTACTCCACTTTATTTGTTCCTGTGGCTTTATCTTGATTATGTTGCCACTTTATTTGTTCCTGTGGCTTTATCTTGATCATGTTGTTTTTCCACTGGTGGAGGTGGAGATAACTCTTCTTGAAATACAATTTGTTTTCCTTTATCGATTGGAGCTGTTCTTGGAGGTAACATTTTTCCGATCCTTAAATTTATTTTTGTGATTTCTTCTTGAGATGTTGCTGTTGAATCTTT
>JXCR01144993.1:44510-58351 GCA_002079205.1 Phalaenopsis hybrid cultivar | reverse complement strand
ACACAGACTCGTATCTGTCCGTTTTTCTTTTTAACTGGAACAATATTAGCTATCCATGTGGGATATTGTTCTTCTCGTATGAATTTAGCATTTATCAATTTCTTTATTTCGATGATAACTTGCTGTTCAATTTCAAGGAGCATTCTCCTTGGCGCTTGTTTTATTGGGGTTATGTCTTTGTCTACCCAGAGTTTATGAACTGCAACTTCCATTGATAGTCCTGACATTTCATCATAACTCCAGGCGAAGCAATCTTTGAATTCTGTTAACAATTCGACCAATTCTGAAGATTCTTCATCATTGAGTAAAGAACTTATAAATGTTAGTCGGGGATGTTCTTCAGTACCAAGATTTACTTCTTTTAGTTCATCGCTAGTTGATTTGATTTCTTCCTCAAATTATGGAGGAGCATCTTCCATTAGCTGATCGGTAGAGTCATCCTCTATATCAAGGCAATTCTCACCGAAAACAACCATGCAAAATTCCAAATCATCGACTGGTCCCACTGTACCAAATCCGAGACCCACTTTCGATTTTGGAGTGTGATTTTTAGCATTCCATAATTTCTCAAAAAATTGTAGTTTGTCTTTTGACATTTGCTTAGGTAAATGTCCCTGTTGAATTAACTTTTGCACATAAAGCAAGAAATAACCAAAAGGTAATTCCATTAATTCATTAGGATCATCCAAATTTACATGATTTTCAGAGTTTACAGGAGTAGAAGCACAATAAAACTTGATCGGCTTTGAACCAGCACAAGGGACTTCCTTAACCTCTAAACTCTCAACCTTTTGAGGAAGGATCGGAGTGAGGTTCAAGGTGTTCACATAGTGGTTTATCCGATCGTACATCGTCTCATATTCGCTTTTCTCATCATCTTCTAAGGAGATTCTGTACTGAGGTTTCTTCTGTTTTGTCATCATTATTTCATCTTTGGAACTGTCTTCATCACCAATGTTGATGATCAACTTAGTCCTTTCAACAGTTGTATCAGTTCTTCTTCGTCCACGTCCCCGGACTCGATCTCGAGTGCGTGAACTAAAAGAACCTCTATCATTATGTTGTAAGGAGGTAGTTGAATGGCTTTTTTGTTCTTTTTCTGAATTTTTATTTGTTTTAACTTCTCGAAAAAAGACATGTTTTCTTTGGAAGTGTATAATAAGCATCTTCATGAATATCAACCTCATGTACTGAAAATGGCTATAGATCTCCTTTAATGCAATATTCTTATTTTTCTTTGTCATGAATATCAACCTCATGTACCGAAAATGGCTGTAGATCTCCTTTAATGCAATATTCTTGCTTTTCTTTGCAGAATACCAACCTCATGTACTGAAAATGGTTGTAGATCTCCTTTAATGCAATATTCTTGTTTTTATTTACAATATTTGATGCATTGGTGTAGAGATGATGGAACCATATTGTTCTCATGNATAATCATACAAAGTCAAGGGTTCGAGGATTTTCTCTCCCGAATCTGAGACAACATATCTAATAGAGGCAGCCCCTATCCTACCCCTAGTTCTATCAACAAAATTCTTTTTNAGGATCGAGATCGATATTAGGTTGGTTATTTACGTTATCACCAGAAATAGTAAAAATGTAGCCAACATCATTTTCATTATGTTCATCAGGTCCCGGAGGAACAAAAATATAATCATACAAAGTCAAGGGTTCGAGGATTTTCTCTCCCGAATCTGAGACAACATATCTAATAGAGGCAGCCCCTATCCTACCCCTAGTTCTATCAACAAAATTCTTTTTTTTTTCTTTATCTTCTTTGTTTTTAATGACGATGGTTCTTGTGACGAAGTTTCCATCTCTGATCTGACGGACTGAAGATTCTGATATGTAGTCTGTCTGGAAGCGTTCTGGATCTGTTTTATCACTTTCTTGGAGGATTTGCTCCATGTTGTATCCCATCCATCTTTGGTAGATGAGGAAGATTCCTCTGGTGATTCTTGTATATAATCCAGGACTTTCTTGAGCTTGTTCCAAGTTGAACTCCATCCGTTTTTTTAGTGTATGGATCAAGTTGGGAGATTGGTTCATCCAAAATCACATTTATCAAACCTTTTTCAGGTTATTTTAAATGTTAAATATGGGAAATCAAATACAGAATCAAGGTGCTGCTATTAGAAATACTGAAAATAAATTAGGACATATTGCTACTGCACTTAGTAATAGACCCTATGGAATTCTTCGAAGTACTATGGAAGTTAATCCAAATGATCAAAATAAAGAGAAAATTAAAGTTATTCAATTACGAAGTGGAAAAGAAGTTTAAACAAGGATCCAAAGAGAAATTTAAATTGAAGAAGAGAAGGAAGAAATGGAAAATGATCAACAGGAAAATGAACAAACACAGGTCCATGTAGAAAAACCATTACCTCCGTTTCCTTAAAGATTGAAGTAGAAAAATAAAGATAAACAATTTACAAAAATTTTGGAAATCCTTAAGAAGTTAACGATAAGTATTCCTTTTGTTGAAGCTTTGGAACAAATGTCAAATTATGTGAAATTTATGAAGGATGTATTAAATAAGAAAAGGAATTTTATAGATCCTGAGATCGTTGCACTCATTGAATGTGTAGTGCTATTATTCAGAAAAAGCTTCCTGAAAAATTAAAAGATCTTGGTAGTTTTACTATACGTTGTGCAATTGGTGAAAAGTTTTACGAAAAAGCTTTATGTGATTTAGGAGCGAGTATCAATCTTATGCCTTTATCAAATTTTAAACATTTAAATTTAGAGAGAAATTTCCCCTACTACTATAACTCTTCAGTTAGCTGATCGATCAATAACTTATCCAAAAGGCGTTATAGAAGATGTGTTAGTAAAAGTGGATAAATTTACTTTCTCTGTAGACTTTATAATATTGGATATGGAGGAATATAAAGAGACTCCTATTCTTTTAGGGAGACCATTTCTTGCAATAGGAAGAGTTGTAATAGATGCGCAGAAAAGAGAATTAATAATGAGGGTTAATGATCAAGAAGGGAAATTTGATATAGCAAAAGCTATGAAATATCCTGCAATAGAAAAAGATAATGAATGTTTCAGGATGGAAGTAGTTGATTATCTAAGTAATGAGCTGTTTAAGAATGTGTTTCAAGATAAATTAAATCAAGGACAAATTTTTTATACTGAAGATTAAGTAAAAGAAGAAGATTTAGATTATATTCAAGACAAATTTGAAGAGTCAGACTTGCTGGAAAATGATAGTAATAATCTTATTCCTTTAAGTATTAAACCACCTGAACTTGATTTGAAGATATTACCTGCCCATTTAAAATATATATTTTTTGGAGAGTCATCTACATTATCTGTTATTATATCTTTTGAGTTAGTTGAAATTCAGGAACAAAAGTTGATAAAGATGTTGAAAAAGTTTAAACGGGCTTTTGGATGGACTTTAGCATATATTAAAGGAATTAACCTTTCAATTTGTATGCACTGAATTTTATTAGATGAACAATATGAACCTAAAGCGGATCCTTAGAGAAGATTAAACTCAATAATGGAAGAAGTTGTTAAAAAATAGATTTTAAAGTGGTTAGATGCTGGAATTATATATCCTATTTCAGATAGTTCTTGGGTAAGCTCAATTCACTGCATTCCGAAGAAAAGAGTGGCTGTTTAAGAAAATGAGAAAAATGAATTAATGGGTTTAAGACAAGTAACTAGTTGGTGAATTTGTATTGACTATAGAAAACTAAATATAGCCACGAGAAAAAGATCACTTTCCTTTACCCTTTATAGAAAAATGTTGGATAGATTGGCTGGGAACAAATATTATTGCTTTTTAGATGGATATACCAGATATCACCAAATTTCAATTGCTCTAGAGGATCAAGAGAAAACAACGTTTACAAGCCCATACGAAACATTTGCTTTTCGTAGAATGCCTTTTGGACTATGCAATGCACCTGCAATATTTCAAAGATGCATGATGTCAATTTTTAGCAATTTTATAAAGCATGGAATGAAAATGTTTATGGATGATCTTTCTGTATTTGGGACTTCATTTGAGTTATGTCCTAATAATTTAGAAAAAGTTCTAAAAGTATGTGAAGAAATTAACCTAGTTTTAAATTGGGAAAAATGTTAATTTATGGTTGCAGGAGGTATTGTTCTTGGGCATAAAATTTCATAGAAAGGCATGGAAGTAGATCTTGAAAAAATCGAGTTATAGAAAAATTACCACCTCCTAATAGTGCTAAAGGGGTGAGAAGTTTTCTAGGACATGCTGGTTTTTACAGGCACTACATCCCATTGCCCTTAGAACTCAAAATGTGTAGTGCATACATAGAAGAAATTAACTCTCTTTCAGTAGTAGTATAATCAAGTTTTCTAGGACATGCTGGTCTAGATCTTAGGGTTGACCCTGGGTGTTGTCTAGGGCTAAGGCACTCACTTGCAATCACTTGTACTCACAATCACTCACTATCCTAAACCTAAACTCCTAGGCTTTGGTCCCTAGATACTTTTGGGAGACTCCTGTAGATTGTTCCCTAAATCCACTAGCCCTGGGCTAGGGTTTAGCTAAGATCACTACACAGAGAACCCAAAATGGGGTTTTCATTGGTCCATGGCTTATTGATTGTGGTTGGCACTCCAACTCTACCAAGATACCCAACCTACACTTTTGCCCTTAAATTTCCCCAAAACCCTTGGGACTCCAAATTTGGCCAAAATTTTCAAATCTACCCAAAATACCCAACTTGACTCAAAAATCATTTCAAACACCTTGAAAACACCCAAACTACCCAAAATCACTAAAATTGGTCAAATTACAAAAATACCCATCCTTACCCCAAAATTCCAAAAATTCCAAAAAATCCCAAAAATTTTCAAAAACCCCCAAATATTCCCAATTTCATTTTTGCTAACTATCCCATGCTCCAATTTGGCCATTTTGATCATTTTGACCAAAACCACTAAAATTATCTTTAAAGGCCCAATTTTCTCAAATTTACCTCAAATGTCCATCAATTTGGTCCCAATTTCCCCTAATTTCATTTATAAACTCAAATTCACCTTTCATATGACAAATTTAAACCAAATCAAAGCCCAATTGGTCCATCATTTTGACCCAATTTTAATTTAAATCAAAACCCCAATTTTGGCCCTATGACTTGGTTCCACCAAATTGAACCCATAGCTCACTCAATTGGCCACAATTTGTGTTGAAAAATATTCATAGCATTCCAACACATCAAATTTAACCTTTAATTCACCTTGGTGAGGCCTCAATTTCATTTAATTTTAACATAAGTCCAAAAGCCCCAAATTTGCCCCAAATTGGCCATGCCCTCAAATCTCACCAAATTGAGGGCCTTAACCCCAAAATTTCCACTTCATCCTTTCATGAAAAATCTTCAAAACATCTCCCTTGATCATTTGAACCATTCAATTTGGACTCAACCCATGACTAGCCCAACCTAGACCCATCTCTAGCCCAACATGCCCAAATTGGCCAAATTTAAAAAATCCCTCAAATTGACCTACCAGTTGAACTCAAAATCACTTCAACCCTCACCAAAAATCTTCATAACAATCATATACACAATGTTGATTAATCAATTGGGTCGATTGACATGGCTTACCTAGCCCAAACTCAAACTTTGATCACTTGAACCCACAAAGGACCTATGCATTAAAGATGGCCTAACCACCGCAAAGTCATCAAATTAACTCTACCTCAGCCATGGGTTAGACCCTAAGACTCAGCAAAAACCCATCTAACCACCTAAACTAAGCCATGGACCAAAGGTCCCTAAAATTAATGGATTTTATTCCCAAAAATGCACATGCTTAAGATACCCTTACCAAAACTAAACCTCATTGCATTAAGTGGCTTTGACAGATTCCCCTTAATGCCCTGAGCACCGAGTCACCTCCCCCTGGACGACCGACCAGCCTAGTGTCCAGAAAATGGTTAAACTGAGCGCCGTCCCCATGGGATTAAGCCCAATTCAAATCAAGGGGCCACATCATCCAAATTGAAGCTTAGAGCCTCTCTACCCTCCACTTAGGCAGCACATCGCACCCCTAATTAGCCATGGAAGCAAGCCTAAGGCCATTTTTATAAAAGCTCCCCTCCACGACCTTAGAGGGAGAGCTAAAAAATACTCTAAGAGACTTCCTCAAATTGATCCGAAAGCCTCTTTGAGACCTCCTCAATGTAACCCAACCATCCTATTGCCCTGAATCCCGTTGCCGGAGCCCAATTTTTTAGCTCAAAACCTTGCCGGAGGAAGGAAAAAACTCTCCACACCTTCATANAACATAAGTCCAAAAGCCCCAAATTTGCCCCAAATTGGCCATGCCCTCAAATCTCACCAAATTGAGGGCCTTTACCCCAAAATTTCCACTTCATCCCTTCATAAAAAATCTTCAAAACATCTCCCTTGATCATTTGAACCATTCAATTTGGACTCAACCCATGGCTAGCTAAACCTAGACCCATGTCTAGCCCAACATGCCCAAGTTGGCCAAATTTAAAAAATCCCTCAAATTGACCTACCAGTTGAACTCAAAATCACTTCAACCCTCACCAAAAATTTTCATAACAATCATATACACAATGTTGATTAATCAATTGGGTCAATTGACATGGCTTACCTAGCCCAAACTCAAACTTTGATCACTTGAACCCACATTGGACCTATGCATTAAAGATGACCTAACCACCCCAAAGTCATCAAATTAACTCTACCTCATCCATGGGTTAGACCCTAAGACTCAGCCAAAACCCATCTAACTACCTAAACTAAGCCATGGTCCAAAGGTCCCTAAAATTAAGGGATTTTATTCCCAAAAATGCACATGCTTAAGATACCCTTACCAAAACTAAACCTTATTGCATTAAGTGGCTTTGACATATTCCCCTTAATGCCCTGAGCACCGAGTCACCTCCCCCTGGCCGGCCGACCAGCCTAGTGGCCAGAAAATGGCTAAACTAAGCGCCACCCCCATGGGATTAAGCCCAATTCAAATCAAGAGGCCAGATCATCCAAATTGAAGCTTAGAGCCTCTCTGACCTCCACTTAGGCAGCACATTGCACCCCCTAATTAGCCATGGCAGCAAGCTTAAGGCCATTTTTATAAAAGCTCCCCTCCACGACCACAGAGGGAGAGCTAAAAAATACTCTAAGAGACTTCCTCAAATTGATCCGAAAGCCTCTTTAAGACCTCCTCAATGTAACCCAACCATCATATTGCCCTGAATCTCGTTGTCGGAGCCCAATTTTTTAGCTCAAAACCTTGTCGGAGAAAGGACAAAACTCTCCACACCTCCATGGTCAACTAAACTCTAATTAAACTCAGCCACACCTTCACAACAATGAAAGGAGCTAAAGCCCCATCAAATTACCCTATCTCAGAGCCTCTACCATAGCTCTAGACCAACACCCAAATCCGACCGTGATCAAAATCATATCTGGGCCTCACACTAAGACTAGAGACTCAATCCCTAGCCTCTTTGGATCACAACGAACGTGTCAAGACTCTTTCATCGAAGCTTTACTTCTCAGGGCAAAGGTATAAAACTTCTCCCCCTCCCGAGCCTATTTTTATTCTCCATTTAATTAGGCTTAATTTAATTACATGATTACCGTATGGATGTGTTTGTCTCACTTAGACGAGTCCATAGGATCAAACCTGAAGTGATTTTATTGAGTCTAGGCTGAGATCTTAAGGTTTTAGTGTGGACAGTCACTGGATCACTCTATCGGGGATGATGAAGGGGAGCAGTTTGACCAAGCGTGTATCAAATAGAAGCAAGAGATCAAGCCGGACAGCGCTTCAGAACATAAATCGCGAGCCGAGTCAGTAGCTACGTGGATGGCGACGTCGAACTAGAGCGTGCCACACGTGCCTTTGGAACTACCTAGGATTTAGTGAGCACGCGATGTTGAAATCGATAAATAGGGATTTTTCCTATTTATTTAAATACACTTAACTTAAATAATTCATATCTTGGTATAGAAAAAATACAAATATAAAATAAAAATACCCTCTTGCTTAGTGAACAAAGGAAAATAATGTGAAAATAATTTTAAGTCCATGAAATGTATATTTTATTTTTAAATAAATAAATACTGATTTGAATATTTTGATTCTCCATGCATATAGGCATTTCATTTTAGCTTGGAATTTTAGCATGTTATTGCCTCTGTCCTAGGGAACATCCCCTGATTTTTTTCAAAGTCAAAAGAGGTCCCTAGACAGAGAACCACATTTTTTAAGTTTATGTGCATTATTTGCCTAAAATAATCATGGAAATCAGCATGTTGCTTAGAAAAATCCTAGAAAATTTTGAAAGGTTTAATATAACTAGAGAACCCTTAAAAAATTTTCTCATAAGTTAAATCATTCAAAATACACCTCATATTCACAAACCCTAAATCACTGAGATAATTAATTTTGAAAAATATAAACAATTAAATGACTTAATTTTTAATCTCCACTATTATTTAGGATCCACAAAACTCACCATTAGGATTCCAAAATATTTTAAGTTCATTTAGTTACTTAAGTTGATTTTTAAAGATAAGTAACATTTTTAGCACCAAAATGATTTTTAAAAATCAAAATATAATCTAAAAAATTAAAAACTTATTTTTTTGAGTTTTATGTGATGAGGGATATTTTCTAAAAATAAAATGGAGTTTAAAATAAAAACATTATATTTAGCCTATTTTTAAATATTTAAAATAATTAAAAATCCATAAAAATCATAAAAATAATAAAATTTATGGGAATGTTCTAAATTATTTCCTAAGCACTTAAAAACAATTGGAATATTTTTCTAGGTTTTCCAAATAAAGATATTAAATTTTAAAGCTTAAAAATGATTTTTAAAGGCTAAAATGAATTTTCATTAAAAATAATGCCAATAAATAAAATAAAAATCAAAAAAAATATATAATCTTCTCCTCTGAGTTTTAACTTTAGGAGGACTTTTCAGAAATATAAAACTTAATTTTCTCTATTTAAAATATTTTATAATTAATAAACACCCTAGAACATAAAATAATTCTTAAAATTCAAATAAAATTTAGAAAATCAAGAAATTTGGTCCAAAGGCTTTCCTGGTTTAAGCCTACCTCCAGTACAAATTTCAAGGGATTAGAAGTTACCTTTGTCAAGTTAAGAATTTTCTTTGAAAAATCCTATTTTTGCATGAATAAAATTATATAAAATAAATTAAATTTTTAAAAATCACATTTTCTCCCTTGATGTCTTAATTGACCCATGAATGAGGTAGGATAACAATTTCAAAGTCATTTGAATTGAATTTGACAAATTATGAAGTGTTAGAGCCTTAGGGGAAAATATGTAATTTTGGAAATTTAGCCGTAATTAACATTTATGCTTAATTTAAGGAGGGAAATAGGTAACCTCTGATCTTAATTTGGATGTTTGAAATACAAGGGGTTAATTGATAGTNTAAACTCTAATTAAACTCAGCCACACCTTCACAACAATGAAAGGAGCTAAAGCCCCATCAAATTACCCTCTCGCAGAGCCTCTACCATAGCTCTAGACCAACACCCAAATCCGACCGTGATCGAAATCATATCTAGGCCTCACACTAAGACTAGAGACTCAATCCCTAGCCTCTTTGGAACACAACGAACGTGCTAAGGCTCTCTGATCGAAGCTTTACTTTTCAGAGCAAAGGTATAAAACTTCTCCCCCTCTCGAGGCTATTTTTATTCTCCATTTAATTAGGCTTAATTTAATTACATGATTACCGTATGGATGTGTTTGTCTCACTTAAACGAGTCCATAGGATCAAACTTGAAGTGATTTTATTGAGTCTAGGCTGAGATCTTAAGGTTTTAGTGTGGACAGTCACTGAATCACTCTATCGGGGATGATGACGGGGAGCCGTTTGACCAAGCGTGTATCAAATAGAAGCAAGAGATCAAGCCAGACAGCGCTTCAGAACATAAACCACTGGCCGAGTCAGTAGCTACGTGGATGGTGACGTCCAACTAGAGCGCGCCACGCGTGCCTTTGGAACTGCCTAGGATTTAGTCAGCACGCGATGTTGAAATCGATAAATAGGGATTTTTCCTATTTATTTAAATGCACCTAACTTAAATAATTCATATCTTGGTGTAGAAAAAACACAAAAATAAAATAAAAATACCCTCTTGCTTACTGAACAAAGGAAAATAATGTGAAAATAATTTTAAGTCCATGTAATGTATATTTTATTTTTAAATAATTAAATACTGATTTGAATATTTTGATTCTCCATGCATATAGGCATTTCATTATAGCTTGGAATTTTAGCATGCTATTGCCTCTGTCCTATGGAACATCCCCTGATTTTTTTCAATGTCAAAAGAGGTCCCTAGACAGAGAACCACATTTTTTAAGTTTATGTGCATTATTTGCCCAAAATAATCATGGAAATTAGCATGTTGAGTAGAAAAATCCTAGAAAATTTTGAAAGGTTTAATATAACTAGAGAACCCTTAAAAAATTTTTTCATAAGCCAAATCATTCAAAATACACCTCATATTCACAAACCCTAAATCACTGAGATAATTAATTTTGAAAAATATAAACAATAAACTGACTTAATTTTTAATCTCCACTATTATTTAGGATCCACAAAACTCACCATAAAGATTCCAAAATATTTTGAGTTCATTTAGTTACTTAAGTTGATTTTTAAAGATAAGTAACATTTTTAGCACCAAAATGATTATTAAAAATCAAAATATAATCTAAAAAATTATAAACTTATTTTTTTGAGTTTTATGTGATCAGGGATATTTTCTAAAAATAAAATGGAGTTTAAAATAAAAACATTATATTTACCCTATTTTTAAATATTTAAAATAATTAAAAATCCATAAAAATCATAAAAATAATAAAATTCATGGGAATGTTCTAAATTATTTCCTAAGCACTTAAGAACAATTTGAATATTTTTCCTGGTTTTCCAAATAAAGATATTAAATTTTAAAGCTTAAAAATGATTTTTAAAGGCTAAAATGAATTTTCATTAAAAATAATGCCAATAAATAAAATAAAATTCAAAAAAATATAAAATCTTCTCCTCTGAGTTCTCTAACCTTAGGAGGACTTTTCAAAAATATTAAACTTAATTTTCTCTGTTTAAAATATTTTATAATTAATAAACACCCTAGAACTTAAAATAATTCTTAAAATTCAAATAAAATTTAGAAAATCATGAAATTTGGTCCAAAGGCTTTCCTGGTTTAAGCCTACCTCCAGTACAAATTTCAAGGGATTAGAAGTTACCTCTGTCAAGTTAAGAATTTTCTTTGAAAAATACTATTTTTGCATGAATAAAATTATATAAATAAATTAAATTTTTAAAAATCACATTTTCTCCTCTGATGTCTTAATTGACCCATGAATGAGGTAAGATTTTTAAAAATCACATTTTCTCCTCTGATGTCTTAATTGACCCATGAATGAGGTAGGATAACAATTTCAAAGTCATTTGAATTGAATTTGACAAGTTATGAAGTGTTAGAGCCTTAGGGGGAAATATGTAATTTTGGAAATTTAGCCTTAGTTAGCATTTATGCTTAATTCAAGGAGGGAAATGGGTAACCTCTGATCTTAATTTGGATGTTTGAAATATAAGGGGTTAATTGATAGTAACCAACCTCACTTTCTTAATTGAAAAGATAAGTTAATAAATTTCTAAATTATTAAAATTTAGAAGTTTATTAAAATAAAGTGATCCCAGGACGTAGGGCTATGACTTTTGAGGTCAATAATTAACCAATTTAATACCCTTATTTTGATTTTTAAATAAAATTCAAATCAAGATTTATGACCACCTAAAACTTAACATTTTCAAAGCTAATTAAGATACTCACCTAGGTCTTGNACGTAGGGGTATGACTTTTGAGGTCAATAATTAACCAATTTAATACCCTTATTTTGATTTTTAAATAAAATTTAAATCAAGATTTATGACCACCTAAAACTTAACATTTTCAAAGCTAATTAAGACACTCACCTAGGTCTTAAGGGCTTAGTAGTGAGTTAGGCTAAATCAAGTTTCATTTAAATAAGGATTAGAAAAGTAAACATCATTTAAAATTAAAACATCTTTCAAACACTACAAGCCCAATTATAACCAAAATTTGGTTGAGTGTTCCAATAACACTAACTTGCCTCTTTAAGAGTCTTCACCCACATAATTTTCAAAACTAAATTACAGATGATAATTACCTTACTCGTAGGGATAATTGAGACATCAATATTCATTGAGCATTAGGGTATTTTAAAAGATGAACTATTAAGCAACATAGCATGTTTAAAAGAACTCAGGATTTTCCACCAGGCAGTGAGAGAATAGCACAGACCTGCTTCTTTCTCTAGATTTGTTGGATACCTCAGAGTTCTACTAAACTTAGTATGTTTTGCTTAGCAACATCATCCTTAACTAAACTCTTAAGGACCCACCAAGATCTGACCAAGGATTAGATAGGTCGTCAAGATTTTACTTCCCTGTCTCATATAAATTGCCTTAACATACCTTTTGAGTTTCAGGTGGTGGAACAAGTAGACTCGCCAGGTACGCTTTTACAGTTTTTAGCATTGTCTTTCATGTACTTTCATACTGTGCTTTTATACCTACAAATTTGCATGCTAAACAATGATGCCACCCTGCATGAAAACTAAAACTATCAGGACAGCCACAAAACCAAAACCAAAACCAAGACTAAAACTAAAATCAACCAAGATAAAATTTACCGCCACAACATTCAAAATATAAAACAACTCAAAATTTAATCACAAACATCACTCAAAACTATAACTCCAACTAAATTAAGACATCTCTATCGGATGATCGGGAATTCCTCGGAGGAGGTAACCTACAGTTGCTAACANTGCCTCTTTAAGAGTCTTCACCCACATAATTTTCAAAACTAAATTACAGATGATAATTACCTTACTCGTAGGAATAATTGAGACATCAATGTTCATTGAGCATTAGGGTATTTTAAAAGATGAATTATTAAGCAACATAACATGTTTAAAAGAACTCAAAATTTTCCACCAGGCAGTGAGAGAGTAGCACAGACCTGCTTCTTTCTCTAGATTTGTTGGATACCTCAGAGTTCTACTTAACTTAGTATGTTTTGCTTAGCAACATCATCCTTAACTAAACTCTTAAGGGCCCACCAAGATATGACCAAGGATTAGATAGGTCGTCAAGATTTTACTTCCCTGTCNCCTTGATTTCTATCGAGAGTATTCTTAGGTAACTTCAGTTATCTAAGATGTAATTAACTATAGGGTCTTGCCTATTGAGAGTATTCTTAAGTAACTTCTGTTATTTAAGATGTAATTAACTATAGGGGCTTGCCTCAAGCTCCCGAACCCAGCATAATATAAACCCTATTTAATTCCTTATATTAAATAGGGGAATTTGTCGACCCCCGAACCCAGCATAATATAAACCCTATTTAATTCCTTATATTAAATAGGGGAATTTGTCGGTCATTTTCCTTGATTCTTATCGAGAGTATTCTTAAGTAACTTCAGTTATTTAAGATGTAATTAACTATAGGGGCTTTCCCTTATAGGAAGCTTTTTAAGGTAACTTCAGTTACCTAAGATGTAATTAATTATAGGGGCTTGCCCTTATAGGAAACTTTTTCTGAACCCAGCATAATATAAACCTTATTTAATTCCTTATATTAAATAGGGGAATTTGTCGGCCACTACATTGGTTTCGCAGACCAAACAGATGTCATAACTTTTTTTAGTTTATTTGATCGAGCCTCACACTCAATTCTTGTGTTCATCCTTCGGGATAGATATAA